>APFE031070601.1:7313-126148 GCA_000404065.3 Pinus taeda
TTACCCTGTTTCTTTCATATATGAGTGCATGTCTTTGGAATTCTTAACTGCTCCGCGATCCCACTCATCCACTTCTCCTCTTTGTCAGCATGATGAAATGATTCTCTTTTGCCTTTCATCCCTGATGTTCATTCCGTACTTTTAGCAGACCGAGTATTGTATCATGTGTGGCTATCCTGCTCCGTATCCCCTTGTGACCAAGAAAATGCTCGCATGCCTCAATCTGTGACTCCATGCCCAATGGTTCGAAACTTATGACACCTTACTGTGCCTCTTTATTCAAGAATCCTACCTTCCTTCCAATCACAGTCAACATTCCCTCGAAGTCAGAAGGCTAGCCTAAAATTGTCAACTAAGGTTGAATCTAAAGGAGAGAGCCCTCTCCGATTGCAGGTGGGCTAGAACCTGCAATCAGAAGATTGGTTTGTGGTTACCTCGGTCGTATCCCTACTAGGAGCATAGGGACAACCTGAGCGATAGCACATGCAAAAATAGTGAGATAACAACGAAAAATGAAACAATGCTAGGACAAGCTAGTACACATGTAAACGATAGCAAGAATTCAAATAAATCAAGCGAACATCACTCACACAAGAAAAAACATAAAAGAGTGATAGAAATGTTGAAAAAGACAAGTTGAGGCCACTTACCCATGAATAGTTGAGTTAGATGTGCCGAAGAGTCTTGGATGTGTTGTGGGATTTCAAAGCTCCAAGTTATATGTGAAAGAATGAGCTCTGATGTGTCGAATAAATAATTTTTGAGCTCATGACGTGCATGCCACAAATCTAGGAAAAAGTGACACTTGGAGGAAAGTTTCTAAAACAACTTTGCATGTAACCTCCAACTACTAGAAATAGCTCCCTAAATCATGGGATTCCTTTTGCATGTTGCCTTTTGTTAGTCCAAGAAAAAGAAATCCATGCATGCAAGTCAAGTTTCCTTGGTCCCAGGAGGAACTGGTCAACCCAACTGCTCATGAATGAAGTTGCTCAACTGCTGGAAGGAAATGCACATTTCTAGTTGGGAGTTGGGCTGGTTGGCCAAGAGATTTGCACAATTTCTGTGCAGAGAGGTTGACTGCTACCCAGATTTGTGCAAATTTTAGGCTGAGCAGCCCTGCTGGGGAAAGTTGCACAATTTTCACTGTGGATGTTGACTGGCAGAATTGCGTAATTCTGGAGCCTAGTAGGCTACCAGACATGATTGCGCAAATTTTTGGAGGGAAGGTTGGTTTCCCTCCATAAATGCACAATTTCTTGGTGGAGTTTCTTAGCTTGCATCTGGACCAAGTCCGAATGAATAGCTTGTGAGGGGCATGCATCAAGTTGTGATCGACAGGCTAGCTTTGTGCAAGAAAAACACTGAAGCTTGTGTACTTGACGAAGCGAGACAAGGTGATGTGAAAAGTTAGTAGGGAGCCTCCAAAATGAAGCTAAGGCAAAATTTTGGAGGGTGGTTGTAGCTTCTACGACAGGGTTATATCATGCTAGCTCCCCATGCCATTCCTGTCAACACCACCCACTCTTTAATTTCCATCCCCTTTTGCTTGTGGGCTTTTTTGAGGTATGGGTTCTCGTCCTCTCTTGCTCCAACTTGATTAATTTTTATTTTTCCCCATTAAGGCACCTCATTCAACCTCTCGTGAATGAAATTAAGTAACTAATCTTTCTCCAATTTCCCAGGTAATCTTCCTCCTCAAGCTATGGAATTTGTGTCCCATATCTTATCCATTAATATTTTAATTACAACAATTGTTATAATATTAATAGAAGGGGATTAGATCAAAGAGCTTGTCACATGTTCAATAAGAATATATGTCATTTTCCATTAAGCAGAACATGGGAGATGGTATTTTGTTAAAGTATTTTATGAACCTTTTGTTGTAACATGTATGGCTAAGGAAATTCCCAGCATCCTTTTATTTTTTAGGATTGGATAGTTATTTGATGATATTCACCTCATTTTAATCAACTTCAATTCCTTTGGGAGATAGATAATTTTATATAACAACTCACTCATTCATTCAAAATTAACCTTCCCCATGGATAATGGGTATGTTCATATATTTTCATATTTCGAGGACCTTATAGAGATTGTTCAAGGCTTCGAAGAATGAATTTTCATACAATTTGAAGTCATCCACATAGATTTTCATATTATCATGGATGAGATATGAAAATATGTTGAGTACAACCCTATAGAAACTAGTAGGGACATTAGATAGAGAAAACAAAAATATTGGAAAAGGTAACCTGGGGGTAGATGAAGGTGGTTTTATTATGGTTTTCAATGATGATTTGTGTTTGATTCTACCCAATAAATCCATATAAGAATGAAAAGTACTTTTCCCTACTAACACATATAGTACTTGATCGATGAATGGTAAAGGGAAATGGTATTTTTTGTGGCCCTATTAAGTTCCCTATATTCCACACATATCCTTGCTTTATCATTCCTCATGGGGATAATGACTAAGGGTGAGACCCACTAACTATCAAAATTGGATATATGAATCTAACATCTGACTTTTTTGTAGTTCTTCTGTAACAATATCTTTTACTATAAGGTTCATCCTCCTCTAGGGTTGTTTGACAAGTTTACAAGCTTGTTTTATGTATATGTGGTGAGTATAGATACAGGGACAAGTGCCCTTAATTTCTTTATAGTCCCATGCAAAAGATTCAACATGTTTTTTCAAAACAGTCAACAACCTATGTTTCTTAGCAAAAAAAAAATTTGAGCTTATTTTCAAAGTTTTAAAGGGAAAAATTTATATAGTTTTGATGGTGGAAATGTCAATATCAAGTATGAATAGAATTTCCAATAAATCTCTATCTTGGTTATTAGAAAATGCATATTGTGGTCCATCATTTAAGCCATTAATTTGTACAATAAGGTATTGATTTTGCAAGAAATTAGAAATAAAAGTGTCTTCATTGGCTTGCTTGCTACTCAAGACCTTTCCAATTTTGCAAATAGTATATGTGGAAGTATGGATGTAATCTTGTTCTTCGTCCTCCACCCATGTTGGAAATTATTCTTCAATTAGCGTCTGAGGAGGGTAGAGGATAGGATATTTTTGGAATTGTCCATTTGTGATGGTCATGTTTCCTACTCTATATTTGATATAAGAATCTCTTTTTTCCAATAAAATCCTTCCCAAAATGATTTTATATCCATTAAATTTGGTCTTAGGTTGGAGTATTAAAAATTCAACGAGATATTCCCAAGAATCAATACATAAAATGTCATCTCAATGAGATATTCCCAATAATCAATTCATACCATGTCATCTTTTAACATCCGATTAAGTTCCATTGTTGATATATTAGCAAGCTCATATACAATAGTGGTTTTACTTAGTAAATCTTGAAGGTTAGTTTTATCATTGTGTCCTTAGTCATAACATTGGTTGTGGAACCTAAATCAATTAGGGTGTTTTGGATGGGAATTTTTTTTATTTATGAAAATTTACCACAAGGATTCATGGGTCTAAATAATTAGTATTGGTCATATTTCTAAAGTTTAAGGTTCACTAGCTAGACTATGACATTTATAGTGGGAGTATCTCTTCACTTCCCACTAGATTCTTCATGAATTCTCCCTTGATGTACTTTTTATATATGGGAACATCCTTAATATCCTAGAAAAGGGATATTTTTACACATAATTTCTTGAGTTCTCCTAGGGGCTAATTTTCCTTATATATCTAGGTTTTCTTGATGTTTAACCTCTGAATATAAGGTGGAGCTTATGGAGGAATAGGTTGTTGGGTGAAAGTATCCCTGTCATTTTCTTCCTCTTATAATTGTATGGGTATGAAAGGATCTTGTAGTACCTTCCCTGATCTAAAGTTGATTTCTTGTAAATCCATGTTATAGATTTGATAAGAAGCCTCATTGTTATGACCTAGTTAGGCATGCTTATTGTTTTGATTTGGATTTGGTTGAGTGAGAATTTGAGGTTGTTTTGGAGAGGTATTAGCTTGAGGAATGTTATTTGGTTTAGGAGGAAGTGGAGGCATTAAGGTTAATTATTGAAAAAGTGGAGATCTCTGCTCCTATAGAGGATTACTCCTCTTGGAGCCTTGGTTTATAAAGGTTGATGAGGATATGTATGGGGGAGCTAATTGATATGGATAGGACCACTAATGATTCATAGCTCATGGGGGTTGATTAGGTTGATACTAAGGTCAAGTGTGTACTTATGCATAATATCCACCAAAATACAAAAGGGGTTATGGTTTATACCTTGTTGGAAGGGTCTTGGTATTGTTGGTTTCATTTGTTTAATGAAGCACACTAACTCCATAGTTCCTTTTACTCCTTGATACATAAATTTTAAACTTGGAAGTGAAGGGAACTTTCCACTTGGGTGAGCTTCTTCATAAAAAGCACATATTTATACAGTATTGAGTGGGAATTCATTATGGGGGTGCATTTTTATGTATTTACGAAAAAATATGGCTAGCGCCCTTTCTAGTTCCTCCTACTTTTTTTCACCTACAAAGAATCCATATGTAAATATAATAAGTGCAAATTTCTGTTTTCATATTTTCCAGCATTCCTCCTATTTCATTTTTTGTTATTCTAGAAGAATCATTTACCAAAATCTTACCATTCCTACCCTTTTTATTACTTGCTCCCGAGTGGTGTTTTAATATTAGATTGATTTCCATAGTCCAGCTAGTATATGTCCCCATTTAATACGAGATTTAGTATTTCCATGAACCCTTTCTTGACTCCTCTTAAAAGGCAAGCTTCAAAGTGTCATAATCTAGAGTGCAATTGTGTTATTTTGTAGTTAAGTTGGAATCTTTCATTATAGTCTTCTAGGGATTCATTTTCTCCTTGGTTGATCTAAAACATCTCGTCCATTCACTATAAGGAGAATACCTTGTAATAGAGATTTTTATTGAACTCCCACCAAAAAAAATATCTATTCTTTATTTATAGTGGAGGTGGGTTGTTTGAGGATTTAGTGTAGGCTTTTTTACGATGCACCACAAACTAGTAAAAAAAAAGTGATGCACTAGCTTACATAAACACATTGATGCCTCATTATATGATTGCACCAATATCAGGAATTACTATAAAGTACTAAAATATATTCTTATTATATATTTATATAAAATATTCCATTTATTCTGAAAAACTAGAATGCGCCAAGTTGCATAATAAAAATGCACCAAACATACTAATTGTTTTTTTTGTTATTCAATTAAAAAATATAAGCATTACTAATGAACCACCACAATAATTCCTCGGTGCATTCTTAGTAATTAATGCTCTAGTGCATTACTAGTAACTGATGCTTGAAGGCATCTAATAATAGAATAATTTAAAATACGAATATATATATATATGAATTTCCCATGAACGACCAAATACATTCCATATAATTAGTGTCATAGGCAAAACCTTAGATACAAACACTAATATGTTAAAATAAAAATATTTGAATATTTTTTAATATATATTTCTATAAAAATGGGTTGGTGCTTCTAAAAAAATGGGATTGCCTCATTGTGCTTGAAATAGAAATATTCTTCAGTGCATTGGAAAATATAGGCATTGATTTCATATTATTAAAAAAAATATGTATAATTTTGTATAACTTATTTGGGGTGCTTACTACACAATGACCCAGCGCATATATTTTAGCTATATGTTTTTCTATGTATCTTTATCTGGTACAATAGAATAGAGATCATCAAATCAAATTTCATTTTCAAAATCATTTATTTCCATGCTTTTAATACATTGACAAGCACCAATGCTAGCTCTAGTTGAATGACCATCCCATCTCTAGTGCTCTACAACATTGCTACCCTATCTCATATTTTTCCTAAGCAAATTTGTAAAATGGTGTACCTAACCATTTTATTTTACTTGGAAACCATTCAGCCTTGTGTGGAATGTGACTAGATATATTGTTTATTACTTTTCTATTTAACATTCATTGGTTTAAAATTTAAAATTTAGCTTAAATTGGCACATACATACATGTGTGTGTTGTGCTTATATCATTCATCTTGCACGAAAACAATCACTAATATGTCATATTTTAATAATAAGCATTAATGCAGTACATCTTGTTTTAAAATTGGAAGTGATACAATATGGTACACTAAAGAAAGCACATTTATTAGCATTCAAACATTATAAATTTTCAAATTGTGTGGCATATATTTAAGGTGCACTAGTGCTCCACATGCAATAGAGAACTAGTACTGATGCATTTCAATGAAAATAAATTCACCAAATCAAAATATTATTAAATTGAAAAAAATCACACTACTGTGGTACATGTATTTAGGTGCACCATTGTGTTGATGAGTATAGATTTTATACTTCATTTCCAACACCCTCGAATCTCACTGGGCTAGTGAGATAATGGGGCTAGGCATGCGGTTTAATGTCCAAAATTAGGATACAACTATTTACAATAGTTGTTGACAATGAAGTAAAAGAAAATTTTGTATGACAGATTTGTATAGTGGAATCCAAGGGAATTTATTACAGAAATATAGTAAACATAAAAGAAAAAATGGACAATTATATATATGATTGTACGTTAATAAATTCAAAATAAAACAAACTAATAGTGAATAAAAGAATGAATTTGTAGGAAGCTTTTTCTTGAAATCATTCCCTATCAGCCATAATATTGTACATGCACATATTCAAGATCTCATATAAAAATTAAAAATAACTTTTTTTTATAAATATCAGAGAAATTTTCCTCAAAAGAAGAAAACACAATAAATTAAGTGGAGAAAACATGCTAAAAATATGAGTTATCAAGAATGCTAATTTTATTGACAAAATGAAAGTACAACATCTTGTTTCAATCAATTTCTATGAAAATCAAGACCATAAATCACTTAATAATGTCTAAGATGTAACAAATTTCATACAATAGACATCATAATGTCAAATAATAAAGAAGCATATTGTGTTGAGAAATATGGGTTCATAAGATTGGACAACAATGTTTTTGCAAAAATCATACTAATTACCATTGATATAAAGAAATATCAAACCTTCTAAAAGCAGGATTTGATTCAAGAAATAATTTCAACCTTACGAAAAGGGCCCAGAAATTAGATGAGCTCACTTTACTCCTTGTCACTTTTTAAAGGATTTCTCTCCTCACGATCATTTTCGATCCTCCCCTCCTTTCCTTTTGTTTAGATTTATACCTCCCTTAGGTAGTTGGAAGGAAAAATTGTTTTTAAACTAATTATGTGTTAAGATAAATGGATTTTATTTTTATCGGGGGAAAGCATTTAGGAGGGATTATTTTTTAATTGATTTTATTTTATAAAGTAGGCGGTGTCCCCAACAATGTCCATGAATTATTTGCATTAACCTTGGAACTAGATAATAACCATATTAAATATGACATTTCTACTAATGCTACCATGATAATAATCATGTGCATAAAGTGAGCCATCATCCATAAACATGTATATAATCAAGCATATAAAACCATCTTGTGTCTCCTATATGAAATAATCGTTAGTTAATACTACTCTGGGCTAAGTCTCCATATGAGACATAATATGCATTAAATGCCCCTTATATGAAAGGTGGTGAAATAATAGGTTATACTCTCTCTATTAAGACTATCATGAGATAGTACTACCATACAGTGGATGGAGGAGTATTAAAAAAATTTCTCCAAGAGTCTTGATGTTGGGCAACGATTGTAATAGTTATCAAATAAGTCTCATTTAACTCTATTCCCTTTGTCCCAGGATGGGCTATTATTCCCATGCAAAAATGTGTATGATAGAAACCAAACACGTTTTTATATTTATTATTATGCTTGATAATTTTTTCTAGTGATTGAAAGGCAAATTGGGGAAAACATAATGAGGATGCATATTTATGCATGAGTCAAAAATACTGCACAAGGCCCATATGGCATGGGTCTGATGCAATTTATATATAGGAAATAAATTATGGTGATCCAACATACATCAAGATTATATTAGGAATATGTTGAGGAGATTTCCATTCTACTATGTATGCATTCAAACACAAGACCCTTTCAGTTTATGCAAACAGTTTGCCAGATAATAGGGTGGAGTCACAACAAAGTTAGCATGTGGTAAAAGAACTATGATATGGTCATCCTGAGTGAGGGGTCATTAATAGAGAGAATGTTAAAGCTTGTAAACTATATTTACAGGTCCATGCATAGTATCATGCTCCTCATTTTTCATTGGTTGTGTATATTGATAAGTGACTAAATGTACATTGGAGCTTGCTTCAATGAAGTATAAACATGAGCTAAATAGGGAAATGAGATGACGAGAAAAAAGGAGAGATGAGATTATTTGCATGGAGGCCTTAGATTCATTAAATGAATAGTTATGTTAAGCATTTTAGAGGCATGTTAACCAAAGGAGCATAGTGGGTGAATACCTATGAGTGGATTATCTTATAGGGAGAAGTGAGAACATTTGATATCTTCTTGCATGCAAAACAGTAAAAAAAACATCAATGAAAAATATGCAAAGGGAAAGTATGCATGGGATTAACTCCCTATATCAAAAGCCACATATTAAGAAAATATGTTACTTTACCATTAAAAACTTTAGGTGATAATTGATGTCATACCTATGATCAAAGGATCTTGTATTGTTCAAGAATGGTTTTAGTCAGTTCTTTGGACATTGTGAGCACATAGGGAGGATTTCAGACAAGACTATGAGCTTTAGTATTCCTATAAGACATAGATCATAATGGAAACCATATTTCTTCGATCAAATGAAGATGTGCTCCTCAATATGTGGGCATTTCATGTCTCTGTAACTCCTATAATAGCCAAATCACATGTTGTATATGATCCTCCTCCAATGACAACTACCCAATATGTAATATCAATTAATCAGGATATTAAAATTGTCACAGTGTTCAATTATCCTCATGTGCATCGAGTGGTGGATACTACACTGTGTTATATCCACATTAAAATACATTATGCCTACATTAGAGCACTCGAGGGGTCTCATTAAATAATTGTGTACCAAAGTATAGTCTACCAACAAAGACATGTCGTGGGTAGCATAACTATTGATTGGAGTGAAGGTTTTTATTTGGTTGATGGCATCATAACCTTACATCTAGCCTGCAAGTTGTGTTTTAATGTTTTGGCCACATCTCTATTGATGTAGGGTCTATACTTGGTATGTGTGATGGGAGGAGGGGGGCATCCCACTTAACCATAACAAGTTTAATATTATGCTCTGACACCCCTTTTCATCATATTGATAAGATTTTATATTTGATCTATTATGTTCAGATTCCCTTGGGGATTTAGTATAGTTTAAATATTGAATCAAAATATTTTTCGTAACCATACATGCATAATCCATTTTTTATATAGATATATAAATATATTAGCACAAGGATATCACAAGGGCATATACTCAATAAAAAGATGCTTTATTTTTTGTGTTATGTTGATATTGACATAAATATAGTACATTGGTGTAAGTGTTATGGCCCCTAGATTCATGTACATGCTAATATTATCAAACAATTAAACTCTTCAAACCATGTAGATGCCATAGACACAACCATATTTAAGAGAATATAAAACTTCCATGTGGAACCAAACATAAAAATAGAAAATAAACTATTTAATGATAACAACACTACTTATTTCTCTTAGGGACCCCACCTATGTATTCAAAATCTTAATTTCTTTCTAGGGATTAATTCTTTCTTAGGAGGAGGGATCATTGTGATGGTGTAATCGTTTGTGCAAAATTTTTGTATAAATGGCTCAACACATTGTGTTCGTTTTGGTCATCCACCAAGGCAGTGTCGATGTGCCATAGTCCAAGGAGCATCATAACTCTACAAGCGCACCAATTCATACATCATGCAGGTGCATTACATATATGTGTGTGCCCAATTCTCTTAGTATAACATAACACCAATTTTGATGCCATATTTTAAGTGAACAAATTGAAATATTTTACTTTTAAATAGTATCACACTAGTATTTTTATTATATATTAGTGCATCAAAGAATTCTTATTATGGAGCATTGTGATGATACCAATGCATCACTACTTATATAATGTCATAGCTCTATAGTGCACCAACTTACATATTCTGTTGATGCATTCTATGAATAATGTCACATTGGTTATCATGTTATGGAACACTTTTAGAAAATGAAAAATTAAATTGATCAAATTTAAAAATTTAAATTTAAACATTATCACTCTGGTGCTATATTTATATGTTAGCATGTAAAGGCATATATTATGATGCAACACTCTAAGGAGGTCGATGCACCACAAATTGAGTAGTACTATAACTCTTTCAATGTACTAGTTTACATAAAGCACCATTACATGGTGGTTTTTATATAGAACAAAAGGCACCACTCTCAAGGTGCAATGGATAATTAGTCACAAATATGATGGTGCATAATGAGTAATTTACATGCATTGTCTGCTTATGTACATAATTTTTCTAAAAGAAATATTTTCTTTGTTTTCAATAGATATAACATGGTTATATGTGTGTGTGTGTGTGTGTGTGTTCCTGAATCAAAGATAATGATGATGAGAAGAGTAAGAGTTTAGCAGTGGGTTGACATGTAAATATGTGTATGTGAGAGAGAGGATCATGAGAGCAAGCGGGAGATTATCCCTCTCTATTGCACCTTAGACATGTTTCTATTTGACAGATGTTGACCTCCTCAAGTTTTATGAGGAGGCTGCATCCTTCAAGGGGAACTCCCCATTTTTATAGTACGTAATATATTGGTTGGATAATGGGAGGTAGGAATACAATGTGGGTCCTGATCTATGGTACCAATCCAAAAAGGAAGAGATATTTTTTAGCATTGGGATTTCCAAGAAGGGGAGTTTTCAACCCACTTCTTTGAGATATATTTGACTTTTTCTTGGAGAGGAAAACTTTTTCCTCAATCTTGTATAGTATCATACGTAGGGATGGATTGGAGAGGATGTCCAAACATCCTTTTTTCTCCAACTAAGCCACCATATGATCAAGATAATATTATTTTTATGTTTTGATAGATGTATTTGCATATATTTTTTATCTTGTTTAATGCACATGTGATTTATTTAAATTTTGTTTCAATTATCTTATTATTATTGTCTGCTAGTTTACATATTTCAACACCTATATCAAGGATCAACCTCCCCAATAGGACAAGAAGTTGGAGGAGGCTAAGTAGTAGCCTCTAGTACCTGGACCTGACTTTTCATGGAGCTTGTACCATAAAGTCCACATAGATGTGGTAGTTTCCATATGTTTTATCCTTGCTAAGGAGGGGGTAATACATGTGCATCTCATAGATATATTATAGGACTAGGATCTCTTTGGTGTATGGGAGACCCTTCCTTGTGGCATGATGATGCAACATGTTGTTCCGTGATTGTAAGAGAATATATAGGTTGAGAGATGGCTCCTATGATTTCTAGAAGGTTGATTATGGTGACCCTCTATGTCATGATTCTCCACCACCAGTTCCTACAATAGGTCAACTTTCATCCCCCCCCATCCTCCTCTACCACCTAGTCCTACACTAAACCAACTAACATCCCCTCACCATCCAGTTGGACCATCTATTGACCCACCATGTATAAAATCCACTACCACCACCACCTCTTCCTCCTCCACATTCATCACCATATGGACCTGTTAGCACTATAGGAAACTCTCCTAGGTTGTAGCTCGGAGATGCCTGGTAACATATAAATCTTCAATATCGTTCTCGAAACTATTGGAATGGATTATGGTTTGGATCAAGTTAGATTACTGTTTCAACTCCATTTTCACTCAAGGCATGCATGAACACCCTCAACTTCACAAAGCTTTAGACCACTAATGCTCAATAGTTTATAGATTCAATGAATAGGTGGAGAATCCTGATTATACCAGTAGATACATACCTAAACACATATGAATGGATAGCTACAAAAATTAAATAAAGCTTGCAAATCTAATTTATTAGCGCAGAGATAAGATGATAGTTATCTGGCATTAGACAAAGAAGAAAACATGAATAACCTATTCAAGTGCAAGCTTAGAACAGAGGAGAAGATGACAATTGAACATGTAACAACAAAAGAATCTTGTATTACTGGAATGAAGAAGAGACACTGGGAGGAACAGAGTATCCATAGTCTCCAAAAGTTGAACCCCTATTTCTTCTAACTTTCAGCCATTTATAGGCTTTTTACAACGCTCTCGGGCTCTCTCAGGCTCGAGATGTATTAATCTATCCCCTCTATTTTCTTAACTACTTGATGCCATAAACAAACATGAGCTCAAAGGTCTCTTTTTCTAGCAACTCAGTAACCAAATTATGGTAACTTTGTCATGGTGTCAAGTGGCTAGCTTGTGACAGCGACGTTCCATAACCATTTCTGTTGGTTCTACTGCATCGTGCTGTGGCTTTTTCCCTTTTCAGATTTCTGTCTCCCAGCCCCTGTCTGCTCGAATCCCTCTATTAGCGTTAAATAATCATTGCATAATGCCTTAAGGGGAGGTGACCATGTATTCTGCAATGGATGAGTGCATCGGGCCTTTGAAATCCCTGAAATAGCCACTTTCTGTTAACACGAAGAAATGCATTCAAACTGTGAAAATTCGCCAAAAACATTGTTCACCCGGACTTCAAATGTCTTCAAATCTGGTCTATTCTCCTATCGGGTCTGCCTATGAGTCGCTATCGCATGTCGCAAATGGCCTGTCCCTTTGTATTTTAGACATACATTAAAACACTAAAAATCCCATAAAAATGGCCTTGGGCGGATTTGAAATGACATACAATAGCCTTACAGAACCCTTTCGGATTTGGTTCATCACATCGGCGCTTCTATATAGGTATAAGCCCCACTCCATTGTGTTTCTTCGATTGCGATATTGTGATGCAATTGATCACAATCGCATATCGCGATAACCCTGGGCTGTTTGGTGAGTGCTCTATTGTTGTTTGCCGATTGTGATTCGTTGATCAGATATGGACCGTTGATCAACCATATCTGACGACTGGTGTACAAAGTTGTTGTAAGCCTCCGCTAAGCCTTATTTCATTATTTTCTTGTGTTTTTCGCCTCACGATAATGTTTTTCCACCTGTTTGAAGGTTCCCCTTATGTGAGGGTTTTGATCTTTTGAATGATTTTAAGAAAATTTCGAAGACTTAGAGAGTGTTTTGGATCTGTTTGGATCAGCACCTCAGGGCTAACACTGGCTCCTTCTGGGGATGATAGCCTCCCTGTGAGGTTTCAAGAACTGCAAACTACTTCCTTTCTAGTAACAACCCAAACAAACTTATCTCCTAGTGTTCCATTGGGCATGGAGTTTATTTGCATAGAAAACAAAAACTGAAAGAACCTATTACAATATTAAGGCCTTAAAGCCTCATATGAAGTAAAGTTTCAAAAAATGCCCATTGACTGGGCCATCAAAAACACATTCCCCCTCCAAATTGTGTAGAGTAAAAGTATTGTTCATCTGAACTTTATAAATGACAAATGGTCACGTGCATAAGGCATCAAATTTACCATGCTTTCCCTTCTTTTCCTTCAATTCATCCCATTTGAGAACCTAGTCACCAACCTGAAAACTGTCCATTTTTTCCTTCCAATCAAAGGTTTCTTTGATTTTCTTCTGATGAATTCTTGACTTCTCAACTAGTTGTTCTTTGGTCTACTGTAACTCAACAAAGTTACTCATTCTCCTCGCCATGTTCTTCTCTTCATCTTGTTCTTCTTGCAAGAATTTGGCCACAGGGAGAATCAGCTGGATAGGAAAAACAACATTAGTGCCATAAACTAGCTTAAATGAATAATTTCCTATGGAATTATTGTTCATAACTCTATTAGCCCATAGTGCAAACTTCAACTTGGAATCCCATTTCTTTCTATTGTCCTCCAACAGTTTTTTGATTATCCTTACAAGACTCCTGTTGGATGATTCTTCCAGACCATTACCTTGAGGGTCATATGAGGTAGAATGCACCAATTGAATTCCCATGGATTCACACATGCCAACCAATTATTCTGCCCTGAAAGGTGTTGCATCATTAGTGACTAGTTTGGTTGGGAAACCAAATCTAGTGAAAATATTCTCATTCAAGAACTTTATGATAACCTAGTGATTAGCATTTTTAGTGGGTGTAGCCTCGATCAATTTGGTGAAATAATCAGTGGCTACCAAGATCCATTTGTGATGGCCACCGGAATGTGGATTGATCTCAGCTATGAAGTCCAAGCCGCACTACCGGAAGGGACCATTGGTGTGTACTGGCTTAGAGGGCAAAGATTTTAGTTGTCTTCCTGCAAATCTCTGGCATTTTTCACAAGACTTCACCAAAAAAAACACATCAGAAAACAGAGTAGGCCAATAATACCCAACTCTCAGGATCTTTTGGGTTGTGGTTCTCCAATAATGATGCCCTCCATAGATGCTAGAATGGAATTAGTGTGTGACTTCCACAGATTGTCCTTTGTCTAGATATCTCAAGAGGATCCCTGATGGGTCTTTCTAATAAAGCAGGTTTTTAATAATGTAGAATTTGGTTGATCTGAGCTTAATGGCCTAGGCTTGACTTGAGCTAAGCCGTGGAGGGACTTCTAGCTTCTGCAAAAAATGAACCACACTGGAATACCATTAATAGGTGGCTAGATTTTCATCCAAAGACTAATTCTGCTCTTGCTCTTATGTTGCTTCCTCTATCTGCTCACCACTTGAATTTGAACCCATGCAATTGATGTCTAACAAACTGTAATTTTCCTCAGCCATAAGCTTAGCCAAGCCCTGGCCTTTGACACACTTAGTGGGCTTCACCTCTATGTTGAACTCTATGAATTTTGCAATCCATTTAGCTCTCTTTCCATCAATATCTAGCTGAGTTAGGACATATTTTACTGATGTTGAAGGTACATACACAACCCCTTTGTAATGTAGAATATAAATTCTAAATGCCTTTAAAAATTTTATGAGAGCATAAGCTTGTTTTTTAATAAGTTCATACCTTAGTTTAGCGTCCCTCAGAGTTTTGATGAAAAAGGCGACAGGGTGTTCTACGCCTTCATCGTTTTTCTGCAATAGAACTGTTGCAAGTGTATCATAAGAGGCAAAAGAGAAGATATAAAACTCCCTAGTATAATCTGGGCTGATTAGAGTGGGAGCTTCCATGATAGCTTGTTTTATGGCTTCAAAAGAGCTTCTTGCACCACCTGTCCATTTTATTTCTGATCCTTTCTTCAGCATGGAAGTGATGTGCTTCACTAGATCTGCAAAGTTTGGAATAAACCTCCTGACAAAGTTAATCTTTCCCAAGAAAGACTGAATGTCCCTTTTTGACCTTGGGATGGACAATGTCTGGATTGCTTGAACTCTTGCTAGATCGATCTTCACACCTTCAACAAAAACAAAATGTCCCAAAAGTTTGCCTTCTTCTAGGGAAAAATGTGACTTCTTTGGGTTCACAGAAATTCCAAACTGTCTGTACTTTAGAAACACCTTCTTTAAATTCCACAAATGGTCCTTGTGGTTGCTGGAAAAGACTGTTATGTCATCTAGGTAAATAAGGACAAACTTGTCCTTCTCTCCCACAAAGGCTATGTCCATGGCCCTCTAAAAAGTAGCCCCAACATTCATCAGTCCAAAAGGCATGTTGGAGTACATGAAAGTGCCCCAAGGAGTAGTGAAGGTGGTCTTTTCTTGATCTTCTGGAGGTACAACAATATGATTGTAGCCTGGAAATTCATCTAAGAAAGACATGACTCTAGCCCCTGACACTTTTTGCAGCAAGTGTTCCATCTTAGGCAAGGGGTAGTTGTCTTTTTTAGAGCATTTGTTCAGATTCCTGAAGTCAACACAAAGCCTAATTTCTCCATTCTTCTTTCTTACCACCACAAGGTTAGCTATCCACTTTGAATACCTTAGGGGAACTATGATCATGGCATCTAGCAACTTCTTGATTTGCTTTTCAATCAAATCCAATAAGAGAGGGCTAATAAGTCTTAATTTCTTCCTAAAAGGGATGGTGTTCTTCTCCAGTGGAATCTTATGTTGAATCAAGTTGGTGTCATAGGTCTTAAGATCACTATATTACTAAGCAAAAATATCAGCAAATTGTTTCATCAGGGTGCAATATTCAGAACTTTGGGCAGAAGACAAGTGAGTGGATAGATGTATGTACTCTGGATGGGTTGGACTTCCTACATTATGTCTATGAACTGTAGACTCATTTTTCGTTTTTGGCGGGATTATAAGATACATGATTATGATCAAGCAGCTTCTCTAGGGGCACCAATCCTTTGGGTATATGGTTACTAGGTAGCTGAACAATGCTATCCTGACCAATATCATCCTTTAGCTTGGACTGGTTGCATTCTTCAATGGTTTTGTTTTCTTGGTCAATGTGTGTTTTAGAAAATTCATCAATGACTTGTAAAAACCTATTAATTTCATCATCATCTTCGAAAACTTTCTAGTCTTTGACATTATCAGGAAAAGATGGTCTATATTTCACCTGAACTTCATAAGTCAATTTAGGAGGCAAAGGAGGAATAAACATGCTAGTAGACACAACAAGGGAATCAACAAGTTGGTTCTCCATTCTAGGGATGCAAGAAATGCTGAAACTATTAAAAGAACCCGTGATCTTCCATACCTCATCTCTGTATGCTTTTAGCCTGGGATTTTTTTCTTTGAAAGTTTTTTCACTTGCTGAATGATAAGGTCTACATCTTCGAACACCTTCAAACCTTTGATGCCCATTTATTTAGCAGCGTTTAACCCCAATAACAAGGCTTCATACTCTGCTATGTTATTTGTGACCTGAAAAAGTTAACTTGAAAGATAAATGAATGCATTCTTATGTGGGGGATACAAGGACTACACCTGCCCCTGCGGATTCCTTAGATCAAGCTCCATCAAAGAACATGTCCTAGATTTTTGGGCCTTCTTCCTCTGTGATCTGACAAACTGGTTTCCTAAGCTGCATAGAGGCCAACTGGGATTCTTCAATCTGAAGAATACAAGCTCCAAAATCAGTGTCGACAGCATATATGGGATGATTAATGGGATTTCTTTCATCACTTATGATATAAGCCAACTGAGCTTCTCTATATAATCTCCTACTCTCACCTCCAAAAACTAGGACAGTAGCATAGGACAGATCATTTTGCAATGTTCAACCTAATCTCTTGATCCAACCTCTAGAAAGCAACAAGCCAGCTTCTCTATATAATCTCCTACTCTCACCTCCAAAAACTGGGACAGTAGCATAGGACAGATCATTTTGCAATGTTAAACCTAATCTCTTGATCCATCAGCATGCTCTTCATGGGCAGTTGAGACAAGGTGATGGTTAGGTCCTTGATTAATCCCAAACATTTCACTTTTCTAAAGTCAAAAGAAAACAGGTCATGATAAGACTTCGTAATGTCAAGACCCAACTCATCCATGATAGCCTTGGGCATTAGATTATGGCTGACTCCTATCTCTAGAAGGCAATTGTGAAGGATTTTGTCATGAAACTTGTCAAAGGAGAAGGAGACTTGTCAAGACCTTTTACCTCGTGAGCTGGAGCTTTGAGGATGATGGGATCAACTGTTGTTCGTTTATGATTTTTAGCTTGTTGTATTGCAAGGACAACAGTTCTCTAAACAGGAGTTTCCTTGGCATTATTCATATTCAACCTCAGATCATATTTGTGTCGATCGTCTGTTTACAAAACAACTTCACCATCCCACTCTTGGCTGATCTAGTCATTGAATAATGACTTTTCATAGGCAGCTAAGGTAAAAAAGGAGGCACTGCCTTTGTCTTCCAGACAATGGGTCTCATTATCTTCTTCAAACTGCTCTTCTTCCATGACTACATTCTGGAAAGGGGTTTTCACCCTTTGGTCTTCACTGGCATCTTTACTTCTTTGCAGAATCTGCAACTGCTCATTAGTTCTTTTATATGGATTTGGATTTCTAGGAGCAAAGGTGTTAGGAACTCTTCCTTTCCCAGGGTGCTACTCAACCTTCAATTTGGAGATTTTAGAGGCTAATGACTCTATCATCTTGGTCATTTTATCTATCTTGGGATCTGAAAATGATGAAGATTCACCCCTCTGTCTCCTTCTACAACATTCCCCTTGAGCTTCTCTATAGCCATGATGTTTGATTCTACTTCCAAGGCTACATCGTGCATATCAGCCAAGGTAGCACATCGTCTCTCCCTCAATAGTAAATAGAAGTCAGAATGAAAGGCACTGGCATAAGTGAGTTTAGTAGAGGTAGTGGTGGGTCTTACTTCAGCTGGTATCTTGTTATACATGCAGTTAAACCTCTTATTAAAATCAGACAACGACTCACCATTTTCTCTCTTTAAGTTCCCAAACTCATTGTGGTAGTAGAGTAAATCCTTCTTATCCCCCTAATGCTTTAGGAATGCATCATCTAAAGCCTAAATATCTGCTATAAACCTTGGGGTCAATTCTCTGAACCTTTTTCTAGCCTCTCCATCTAGGCTTTGGACAAAGACACTCATCCATACATCATCTTCACTAATGTCCAGGTTATCAGCATAGCTATAGAATGATTTAAGATGTTCCTCAGCTGTAACACCTTTAGTCCCAATGAGATTAGTCCTATACTTCTGAAATTTCCTAGTAGGCACGGCATTCAAAGGAGTGGGAAGTACTATAAGTCCATACCTAGCATCTATGATTCTTTCCATTTTAGTAGGTGCTTTTGGTCCTGCCATAGCTATGGTGGCTACGAGGGTACTGAAAGTCTAAACTATAAAGGGCTCAGGAGTGACTGATTGGATGAGAGGAGTATGATGGATAGGAGGAGAGGCTTCCTTTGGGCTTAGAACAAAAGGAGAACCTAAAGAATAAGGAGCTCTATGAATCTTTGAGATTTTTTATTCACTAATAGTAGTAGATGTTATACTCTCAACATGTATTTGTTCTATTACAGGATTTTCTTGAAAAGATATAGAATATTGTTTAGAGCTACCTAAACCTGATTCTTCTTTCTGCAATTCCTTTCTTTCTTTGATGAATTTTCCAGGGTCAGGTACTGGGTCAGCTCGTGACTTTTGAGGATTTCTCTGAGTATGCCTCACAAACTGAGCCAGAACTATGGAGTGGAGTCACCAAAAGGTTCATCCCCTAGTAGATTTTCCAGATAGATGATTACAACCCAAATAGTGTCCAAGCTTTATCTATCATCAAAGCTGGATCTGTGTCATCCCCCAAGGAAGCTAAGCTTCAGTCTCCTTTCCCTAGCAGCAATGCCAATTATGTTAGCACTCTAGGAAACAATCCTAGGTTGTAGCTCAGATATGCCTGGTAACATATGAATCTTCAATATCATTCTCGGAACTATTGGAATGGATAATGGTTTGGATCAAGTCAGATGACTGTTTCAACTCCATTTCACTCAAGACATGCATGAACACCCTCAGATTGACAAGGCTTTAGACCACTAATGCTCAATATTTTATAGATTCAATGAATAGGTGGAGAATCCTGACTATACTAGGAGACACATACATAAACACATATGAATGGCTAGCTATAGAAAGTAAATAAAGTTTACAAATCTAATTCATCAGCGCAAAGATAAGATGACAATTATCTGGCATTAGACACATAAGAAAACATGAATAACCTATTCAAGTGCAAGCTTAGAATAGAGGAGAAGATGGCGATTGAACATGTAACAACAAAAGAAGCTTGTATTACTAGAATGAAGATGAGATGCTGGGAGGAATAGAGTATCCATAGTCTCCAAAAGTTGAAACCCTATTTCTTCTAACTTTCAGCCATTTATAGGCTTTTTACAATGCTCTCGGGCTCTCTGAGGCTCGAGATGTCTTAATCTATCCCTTCTGTTTTCTTAACTACTTGATGCCATAAACAAACATGAACTCAAAGGTATCATTTTCTAACAACTCAGTAACCAAATTCTGGTAATTTTTCTGCATTGTCAGTTGGCTTGCTTGTGCCAGTGACATTCCATAACCATTTCTGTTATTTCAGCTGCATCATGCTATGGCCTTTTCCTTTTTTCAGCTTTTTGTCTCTTAGCCTCTATCTGCTCGAATCCATATTTTAGTGTTAAATAACCATTACATAATGCCTTAAGGGGAGGTGGCCATCTATTCTGAAACGAATGAGTGCATCGGGCCTTTAAAATCCTTGAAACGAACACTTTCTATTAACACAGAGAAATGCATTCAAACTATGAAAATCCGCCAAAAACATTGTTCACCCAAACTTCAAATGTCTTCAAATCCAGTCTATTCTCCTATCGGGTCCGCCTGTGAGTCGCTATCACATGTCACAAACGGCATGTCCCTTTATATTTTAGAAATACATTAAAACACCAAAAATCCCATAAAAATGGCCTTGGGCGGATTTTAAATGACATACAATAGCCTTACGGAACCCTTTTGGGTCTAGTTTATTGCATCGATGCATCTATATAGGTATAAGCCTCGCTCCATTGTGTTTCTTTGATTGTGATATCATGATGCGATTGATTGCAATTGCATATCATGATAACCCCAAGCCATTTGGTGAGCGCTCTATTGTTGTTTGCTGATTGTGATTCGTCGATCAAATCTAGACCGTTGATAGGCCAGATTTGACAGCTGCTATGCGAAGTTGCTGTAAGCCTCCACTAAGCATTATTCCACTGTTTTCTTGTGTTTTTCACCTCCTGTTAATGTTTTTCTGCCTGTTTGAAGGTTCCCCTTATGCGACAATTTTGATCTTTTTAATGATTTTAAGAAAATTTTGAAGACTTAGAGAATGTTTTGGATCTATTCGGATCAACACCTCAGGGCTAACAGGACCATCCATTGATCCACCACCACCACCGCTACCTCCTCCTCCTCCTTCACATACATCAACATCTAGACCATACACCAATAAAATACCACCACAACCTCCTCCTCTACACACATAAGCTTCTGGACCATTTTTTGATCTTCCACCATCAACTTCTCCTCTTCCTCCAGATGTATCAATAGTTGTACAAGATTACATTGATCCACTCCCTACTCCCCCCACCTACACTTTTTCTACACATAATCCATGGTATTTTATTCGCGATTTTGTACATGGTATGGTCATCTGAGTGATATACCTAGTAATGTAGAGGTATTTAAATCTTTGATGTCCTTTTCATTTGACATGGATATTGATAAACCTATTATTACACCTAGTATGGAGGGACTTATGCCTCAAGCTCTATTGCAACATCTATCCAATTGTTGCATATCATTATATGTTTGATTTTAGATGTATATATGCCATTATTTTTTATTTTTATGGCATGTATATTTGATCACATGTATATCAATCATGTTTATCCATTTGTTATTTGATATATTTATTATTCGTGTATATTATGTTTTTCCATATCATGTTGATGTTTGTTTTTGTTTGGCTTATAAAATGTATTATAAGTATCACTTGTTAATGACATAATGATGAATAATAATTAATGATATATATGTTTTTAGATTAAATCTAAGATATATAACTCATTATATTTTTCATATAATGTTTAAAATTGATTAAACCATGTCTATATGTTCTACAATTATCAACAATAACCATTATTATGAATTATATTAGATGATTCATGACCCCTTAGTGTCACATACAATTCATATATTAAAATGGTAAAATAATTTCTACATGGTTTAAATTAGTCAACCATAATAAACCATTGTTTTTAACTATAGTAGAACAACCATAACCCCTTAATGTTACATTGTAACAAAATTTTTGATTCAATGTATTGTTGATATAATATAAAAACATTAAATTAAATAAATGAATTAAACTATATTCTTCGAAGATAAAATGATCAGTTGGAATCATAACATCAATTTAAAATGTTATAGAATCCCATAATAATTTAAAAACAAGTATAGTCAACAATGTCTTCATAGTCCATAAGAGTTAGCAATAATCAACCATTATTGTTAACTATAATAGACCAACCATAACCCCTTAATTCCACATTGTAGCAATATTTTGAATTGAACCTATAATTAATATAATCCAAAAAAAAATCCAATCAAATAGATTAAATGATATGTTTAAGGGAAAATTATCATACTAAATTATATATAATGATAATTAGTTAACAATGAATATAGTTGCAATGATTGACATATATCAAGTTAACCATTCAAACTTTTAACAAAAAATAATCAAACAAAATTCTCATAGTAAATATTCATCGATGGTGAGCATAAAAAAAAAAAAAAAAAAAAGATCACAAATTGCACCAGAAATAATTTCACTATAGTAAATGTCCAAACACATCACATTGATAGTTCTATATCTAAAGATAAATTTTTCCCACTACATTAAAACCCAATCTCGCGGGTTTCCAAAAAAATCACAAACTACTATTTTTAAATGTCAAAACAAAACATTTACATATCACTCTTGGTTGGCATCATCCTACTTATCTTCCTTGCTTGGAATTAAAAAATTGTTTTTCTCAAAAATATATTTTGATCTAGGATAATATCTTAGTATGAATCACTAAACATTACCAACACTTCTTTGTAAAAGAACATTTGTTCATTGTTTTTATGGAATGAATAAGGATCCTTAGCTTCAACACACATTTTTTTAGAGTTAATACATATTATCCCATTGGCATAGTCTTCCTTTACATTTCTCTGGTCAAAGATATCCCACAACTTGCAACTAAAAATAACACATTAAAAAGAGGACAAGTCCATTGTCGTGATCTCTTGTATTTCTCCAATGTAGTATAACTTCCCTTCTATTAGAGTTAATACATATTATCCCATTTTCACGGTCTTCCTTTACATTTCCCTGGTCAAAGATAGCCCACAACTTGCAACTAAAAATAGCACATTGAAAGAGCTCAAGTCCATTTTCTTGATCTCTTATATCTTTCCAATGTAGTCTAACTTACCCTCTATTAGGTTTTCATCATGATGGCTAGCACAACTAGATTGGTCAACCTTAACCTCTACTCTACAACCTTATCTAATGTGCCCATCATCAACATCATCAGTGAAAAAAATATGTCCATGTGCCCAAAGAGATGGGAAGAAATGCACTGCTTAAAATGAAAACAAAGGATGATGACATATATCTAATAACCTAAGCATTGATAAAAACATAATAAATATTACAATGAAAAAGTGAATTGTAAATTGAATGGCACTCAATGAATTATTACATAGTTTCTACACCCAATCCATATATTTAGTACATCCTCTTCTCCACAAGCGCAATGATTGGACATGCCATATTTCTCTATGATTTGTTTAGTTATCCAACTATTGGAATAGATATTTGGTATATTTTTTTAAGTGATCAAGATATGGCACACTTTTCTCTTCATACAATGTGACCATGGTCACGTTACCTTTAGATTGTAAAGAAAAAATTAAATGATGGCATCAATTTTTGAATTAGATGATGTAAACAAGAATTAAATGAATATAACAGAATCAAATTTATATTAAAATTCAATGTAAATAGTTGCTCTGTAAAATTTGAAGAAATATAAGTGACTTACTCTTTGTCATGAACCTTTTTCTAATTGTTTGGAGAAGCTACTCTTCCCTTTTGTCCTCATCTCGTTGGTCATCCCACATCAATTCCACTGGATTGTCATCAATATTCCTAGTTTACTCACTGACATAAAATGATGACTTGTATCCTATATACCCATCCACCATAGATCCTTCTAGTTTTTCCATTTGTTGAACAAACCCCTTCCATTTTTTCATGTACATCTTTAAGAATAAAATCCAACAACATGAGAGCACCTCAAGTAATTCAACTAGTTAGGAAATTTAATTACTGAATATTGTTACATTAAATTCTCCAATCCAAGGTCATAAACTTAGAAACCCTAAATTGTATTTTTGGCATTGTAGTGTTGCCATTGATGTCAATAGGTCATGGTGTTGTTCATCATATTCCTATGTCTATTTCATGATGTGTGATGAGTGTTTGGTTGTTGCACTGTTAAGCTTGATGGTCTTGTTAGTGGGCATTGATGTCAACATATTTATGACTATACCTTGTGGAGGTAATGTGGAGATGTTTTTGCTGCTAAGTAGAGATGGATTACACATGTGATGATTGGATTGAGGGTGATATGTTATGTTGATTGGAGATGTTACTATTGCAGGTGGTTGGATTTGTGCTACGAGTGTTGCATATGCTTCTATGTGTCTTGGAAGCATTGGAGTTGCTACCACTTGTGTTGGATATGTTGCTATAAATGTTGGATTTACTTATACTAGTGTTGTAGGTAGTTGGATGACATGATGTTGCTACTATATCAGTTAGACATGTTTCTACACGCATTGAAGGTGTTTGGATAGATTGTGGTTGCTACTTGAGGAGTTGTAGGTGATGATCTTGGTGATGAGATTGGCATACTAGATTTTGCATGTCACTGACTTGTTCTTGGTGTATGTCATCATTTGTATACTTGTCACGGAGGCTTGGAGGGATGTTCGAGAGCTGAAGAAGATGATCCACTAGCTAGTAGAGGTCATGGACTAATGTTCCAGTGTTTTTCTTTAGATTTTTCCCTAGTCACATGGAGCCAAGCCTATGGGAGTGGCAGAAAAACTCTATTCACTGGAATATAGGCCTGTGGGAGCAAATATGATGTCCCTGTTACATGGATCTCATGTCATGTGTATGACTGAGAATTTCCATGAGTTTTCCTCTGGATTTCTCACATTTCATAGCTAATTTTTGTGTTGTGGTGACATTATTCTTTGGAACTTTTCGATTTATGGTCAGAAAAGTTCATGGGACCTTGATAAGCTAATTAAAGTTGAAAATATCAAAAGGAAAGTGGAGTAGTGGCTTAATAGATTCAATGAGTTGAATCTAGATCAAATCAAGAAAATGAATAGAGTTGTAGAGCTTAGTAGTTCTAAGTAATTATTTAGTTGATGTTATGAAACCAGTTCACAAAAAGATAGAAAAGAGAGATCAACGCCTTAGAATTCATCCTCTTCGAGGGGGCAACCTCCTTTACATTACACAAATGAACAATTCTTGGATGATTCAAATGACAAAACCTCCATTTTATATATAGGAGTCTAAGGAGTCACAATATAACCCAGCCGACCTAACAATAATAATATAGAGCCACAAAAATAACAATAGAGGGATTCTATGGGGCATAGTAATAAAAATATGGGGACAATAGGGGCACAACAATATTAATAAGGGATACAACTACAATAATAATGGGGTAATCACTAGTATTATAGGGACCTAACATGCCCCTCTCCTTCAAAAAAAGTGTTGTCCTCAATGCTTGAGTAGTTATGGATGCTTCTGTAGAAAATTCTCATCCTCCCATGTGGAACCTTCAGTGGATAAGTTCTTCCACTTGATGAGATACTCTGAAATTGCTTGATTTCGTAGCTGTCGAGTTCTTGTTTCTGTGACTGCTTCTGGCTCCAATATAATTTTTCCTTCCTCATCAAGTTTTGGCAATATTGTTTGAACTGGGAGCTTGTCACCTATAACCTTCTTTAAACATGAAACATGGAAAACTGGGTGCACTCAAGACGCTGCAGGAAGCTCCAATTTGTATGCCATAGTACCAATCTTTTGCAACACCTTATACAAACCATAATACTTTGGTGATGATTTATTATCCTTCTTAGCTTGCTTGAGGGACAATTTTTTATATGGTTGTAGCTGTAGGAATACCCAATCACCTACATCAAAACTTCTTTCACTGCAATGTTGATTTTCTTGTTGTTTCATTCTATTCTATGCCAACACAAGGTTATCCTTTAAGAGTTGGAGGACTTGTTGTTGATGTTCGATGTGATGTTCCACTACTTGAACCTTAGAACTTCCTCTTAAATATGAAGTGATGGATGGTGGTTGATATCCATAAAGTGCCATAAATGGGGTCATTTTTGTTGTTGTATGGAAGGAAGTGTTATACCACCATTCAGCCAAACCATTTGACCCATTGGGTCTATTTATCAGATACAAAGCAACGAAGATATCCTTCCAAACATTTGTTTACTATCTCAGTTTTCCCATCAGATTGAGGATGATAAGATGAGCTATGAGCTAACTGAGTACCAAGACAAGAAAATAATTCTGTCCATAAATTTCCAGTGAAAATGGGATCTCTGTCACTTACAATAATCTTTGGGTTTCCATGTAGATTTTGAATTGTTTCCATAAATGCACTAGAAACTGTACTGGCTTTAAATGGATGTGATAATGCACAAAAGTGTGCATACTTGGTAAGTCTATCAACTACCACCATGATGACACTCTTTCCCTCAGACTTGGGTAAACCTGTGATAAAATCCATTGAAAACGCCTTCCAATGTTGGCTTGGAATGGATAAAGGTTGTAATAGACCTGGGGTCTTAATTGTTTCAACTTTATTTTGTTGGCAAACCAAACATTCTGCCACAAACTTTTGAATATCTGATTTAAGGCCATCCTTAAAAAATTCCTTCTTAACCTTATGGTAAGTTTTTAAAAATCATAAGTTCCCTCCTAATGGAGAAGTGTGCAATTCGATAAGAATATTTTGTTTGAGTTGCAAATTCTTACAGAGGTATAAGCATCTTTGTACCATAACGAATCATTTTGCCAGGTAAATGTATCAGATGTATTGGAATCTTGTTGTAACTTTCTAATAAGTGCCCATACTTCTTCATCATTCTTCCATTCCTCCCTTGCTTCGTTTATCCAATCTGGTTGGATAATAGAAATGGCGCACAGCAATGCTTCCACATCCTCATCCTTTCTTGAGAGTGCATCTGCCACCACATTTTTCTTCCCTTTTTTGTAGATGATTTCAAAGTCATAACCCAACATTTTTGTGACCCAATTTTTTTGCTCTTCAGATGATAATATTTTTTCTAAAAAGCATTTAAGGCTATCATGATCCTTTTTACCTTGAGGTGTCTTCCCATTAGGTAGGGTTGCCATTTCTTAAGTGCATGGAGTATTGCCAACATTTCCTTCTCATAAATAGCTTTGTGTAAAAACTTTCCCTTGATTGGACGACTTTCAAAAGTAATGGGTCTTTCATCTTGCATTAGAATAGCACCAATTCCATTTCTTGAAGCATAACATTCCACAATAAAGGTTTTTGTGAAGTCCGGTGTAGCTAAGACTGGTGCTTGGCACATTGCCTCTTTAAGATGTTCAAAGGCCTTTGTTTCTTCCGGAGTCCATGAGAATGCATCTTTCTTCAATAATGTTGTTAGAGGTGCTGATATTCTTCCATAATTCTTAACAAACTTGCGATAATACCTTGTCAACCCGAGAAAACCTCACAGATGCTTTATGGATGTGGGGATTTTCCATTCCTTAATGGCTTTAATTTTGCTAGGGTCTACCTTAACTCCTTCATGAGATACAATATGACCCAGATATTCCACCTCTTCGACACCAAAGAAGCATTTGAATCTTTTGGCATATAATTGTTTCTCCTCCAATAGTTGTAGCACCCTGTCAACATGTTCAACATGATCCCTCCAAGACTTGCTGTAGATTAGTATATCATCAAAAAATACTAACAAAAATTTTCTAAGGAAGGGTTGAAAATGGAATTCATTAAACCTTGAAATGTAGAAGGTGCATTGGTAAGGCCAAAAGGCATGACCAAAAATTCATAATGACCCTCATGAGTTCTAAATGTTGTTTTCAGAATGTTTTCAGTCTTCATTCTGATTTGATGATATCCTGAATGAAGATCCAACTTGGTGATGTAAATTGATCCATGCAATTCATCTAGTAATTCATCAACGACAGGAATGGGAAACTTATCTTTAATAGTGAGCTTGTTGAGCTACCTATAATCCAGACACATGCACCATTATCCATTCTCCTTGTGCATCAATACTAATAGAGAAAAGAACAAACTTTGACTAGGTTGAATTATACCAGCTTCTAGCATTTCTGCAACCATACGTTCAATTTTACTCTTTTGGGAATAGGGATATCTGTACAACCTGATGTTTGGAGGAACACTTCCCGGAATCAGATGAATAACATGATCATGATCATGAATAGGTGGGAGACATTTAGGAGTCTCAAATACCATGGAATGATTGTCCAAGACTTTTTGGAGATCTCAAGAAATAGACGATTCTAATGTGGAAACATCTAGTGAACATAATTGATAAATTACACCTTTTTGTTCCTTTTTTAGAAGATTTTTCATACTGTTAGAGCTGATTATCTTTCCTAGTTTCCCTACAATACCCCTTAATTCAACTTCCTTTCCTTCCATAGAAAATTTCATGAAAAGTTCTTGAAAATTAAAAGCTATTGTACCCAAGGATGGTAGCCATTGGACTCCTAGTACAACATCAACACCACCCATTGGAATGGAAAGCATTGGGCTATTCAATACATATTCTCCCATGGATAGCTTGATATTATGGCACTTTCCAGAGCAATTTATTGTTCCTCCATTTGCAACCATCACTTGACACTCTGGTGTTGGATATAGGAAGCAATTGAATTCTTTTGCTATCTTACAATGAATAAAATTGTGGGTACTTCCTGAATCAATCAACATTGTTACATTTTTCTTCTTGATTTGTCCTTCTATCTTGATGGTTTAAGGAGTAGTAATTCCAACTAATGCATTACAAGGTATGGTCGGATTCATTTCTTCTTTATCTAGGCTTTGTTCATGGAGTATATCCTCTTCTTTTGACCTTTCTTGCTCCGTTTCTTCTTCCTCTTCATAATCTATGTAGAATAATTTCTTCTTAGCACACTTATGACCTTTAGTGTATTTGTTATCACAACTGTTACAAAGCCCTTTTGCTCTTTTTTCTTCCAATTGTTGTGGTGTCAACCTTATAGGTTGTGGAAGACTAGGGGCAACAACACTTCCATCTTTATAGTTGTGAGTGGTATGCTTCCTGGTTGCCATAATTTTGCTTTCCATTTTTCTTGCTAACCTGAATGCCTTCTCTAATGAATCAGGTTCCCAAAGGCGAACATCATGTTGGATATTATCCTTTAAAGACCCTATGAACACATCAATCCTATGCTCCTCTGGAATATCTTTTACCCTTATGTTCAATTTTTGGAACTCCTCAATGTGCTCCATTATTGAACCCTTTTGTTTAAGACTTATCAATTGGATAAAAAAAGTGTTGCTTTTTGTATCCTCATAATGTACTACCAATTCTTCCGTAAAAATTGCCCAAGTGATAAATTGTTTACGAGAGCAAAGCCATTGATACCATACAAACTGATTGGTTCCAAATATAAAGTTGCCATACGTACCTTTTGTGTGTTTTGCACATTATTGAGATCGAAAAATTGCTCCATCTGTAATATCCATGTTGTGGGATCCTTGCCATCAAACTTCCTCATATCGATTTTTGGAATATGGTGGGTCTTCGATCCAACATTAGAGCCTATGGAATCATGATTAACATTTCTTTTGTTCTCATCATGAGTTTCCTTTACTACCCTTTCACCCTTAGTGACCCTTTCTTGTAGCAACTTATTCATATTTACCTTTAATTCTTCCATGTATGTTTTCAAATCTATCTTCAAATCATTCATATTAGCTTCCACGTCATTCATCTAAGCTTCTACACCTTTCTTTAAACAATCCATCTTAGATTTTGTTACTTTTTGTGCAAGTGACACTTGTTGCACTTGGTCTCGTTATTTTGATATATCATGTTGCATTTCTTCCTCTTCTTCATGAGTCATGTTAGAGCTTTCAAGTTGCCTACTAGGTGTTTCCATTTTCTTTCTTCGGGGCATCAATTACTGATAATAATGCTTCACTATGCCCTTTGAATTCCTTCAAAATAAATTTTCAAACCAAGCTTAAGAAAACATTTTAAAAAATATACACACCTTTTTTCACTTTGTAGGAGTTTGATATTGCCTCTGATGTATCTCTGTAATTTTAGAGCATCTAGTTCTGAAATTGCAATATTCAGTAGCCCTCTGTGTCCTCTTTCCAGTGCCACCAGTCTTACACCAATTGGATTCTCCAATGAAGAGTTATGCCAAATGTCCCACAGTGGCCTGATTAGAGACTAATTTAGTAGAGCGAACTTGTACGACATTCCTTGAGTCATTGTTTCAACCTATGGCTCTAAAAAATATGTAGAGCCATTTCAGGTTTCAAAATTCTTCTAGATCTACGATCGGTTTCAGCAGACTCCAATCTCAACATTATTCCTTCTGGTAACAACCTATTCAGAATATCTATCATCTTGAAGCGAATAGTTCCTATCTTTGTTAAATTGAAGTCATAAACAAGTATGTCAACATCCTCCAATTTTAATATGTCTGTGCGGCGACGATTCATATTTGTACACTTTCTTTTCTCTTTCTGCAATTTTTTTGTCAACTACCATCTCTAAATTATACACACCATTGAATTGGTGTGTATTTGTGACTTACCAATGTACTTCAACACCTGTAACATCCTCATTTTCTGTAAAGATCTTTATAACTTTAGCAACCCAGAATGGATAGCCATTGGGATCTCCATCTGCTAGTACTGTGATCATGCAACCCTCCTTAATATCATGTAATGAACCCCTGTAAAGGTCTTCCATGGCTTCACGTTGTGCATGAGATCTTCTGGAACCAATATACATCTCTCGTTCCTCTGCCTATAAAGAATTAATAATATGTTGAGATTGTTGCTATCAAGTAATGTTTATTTCCTCATGTTCATTCAACACCTTTTGTGGCCAAATAAATGGATTTTTCAAAGGTATATATTCATTTGTTGTTGTTGAAATGATATCACTTTGATTATTGAGAAATTACTCCCACCAAACTAAAACAACAATGTCAAAGTACTCATATGTATATCTAATACACTTTTTAATTCCTTCTACGAAATCAGAATTTTTTTTATCTATCTGTGTGCATTATGAACTTCACCAAGTGATTGTAATAACAATACTTTTGATGCAAATATTGGATGACCTGGAATGAACTTTGAAAATTACAAACCTGATGACGGTGCCCATTCTGCAATAGTTGAATACTTCTTGCCCCATATTAGTGTTTTCCCATCAATTTTTTTGATATGAAATTGATGTCGGAAGCTAATGTCACTAAGCAATAAATTTCCGCTCACCATGTCATCCCAGAATAAATGTTCGCATGTCAACAGTTTCTTCCAACACATCAAAAGCAGGCTCTGGCATGTATGTTTTCTTAATACATTCAATTAATGATGGCAAGCTTCCAACTTCCTTCTTACTCAATGTGACAAAGAACTGAACATCTAATCAATATGGTCATGAGTGTGCCCAACAAGAAGGAAACCAAACTTTACCTTATGAAAAATTCTCAATTCAACAATCGTGTTGTATATAAAAACAACGTGATTTTTGTTTCCACGACAAGTGTTGTCCAATTGTAGAAACAAAACTTCGGGAATATTACCATACCAATGAGAAAGCACATCATGAATTATGGTTATGGTCTTATTTGAATCATTATGAATATTTTGAGCTGTGAAGTACACCCTTGGCAACATTTTTCCATTGTGGACCATACAACTAACCAAGTGATACCGAATAAAATTTTCATCCTGTAAATTTTTGGGTGTGAGAAAAAAATGTGGTAAAAGTGTTTTCTTTTGGTCCATACCATTAATTATCAAACCCGAATATTTATTTGGATTATCATAGCACTTCTTTTGATGCATGTACAACCTTTTCCTTTCACTTGTCTATTGTTCATGATGCTCCTGAAGTTCTTTGACAATTGAATCTACACAACATAGAAGAAAGCCATTAAGAAATATTTTTTCATAGTTGATGACTACACAATTTTAAAGATTAAAGTTATGAATGCTTACCTCTTTTTGAAACTTCACATTTGTCCCTTTATTATTTAAGAGAAGCACATGTACTGCAAATCCCCATCCTTGCTTCCTTAGGAATATGGACATTGTTGAATTGTTTCTTCCATAAGTTCAAAAAATATTCATATCTAATAAACCGGCCATGTCCTTTGGCACCTTCTGCATATTCTTTGTATAAGTTGTAGATTTCTCCTCCTGAAAAATTATCTGGAATATGTATTGTCTCTCTATCTGGCATAGAATCTCCATGCTTTGAAAAGAAATCTTTCATCCATGACATTGTAGTATTTGATAATGGCCCAAACTGTCTTTTATGATATACTTTTGAATAAAATGTTGGATCATTTTCCAAATTTTCTTGAATTCTCGAGAGATGAAAATTCCCAATTGAATGAAACATTTTGAAAGGCTTTCTACAAATAAATAAAGACCCTAGATGATAATCATAACCTGACAATGTAGATTGAATGCACCCAACTAAATATGAATTTTGCATGCTTTTATTCATTGGAAAATATCTCTTCTTGCTCTCTAATGAAAATTTGAAATCCATATGTTTCAAGAAATCTTTTTGAAAACATTCACTTGAAATGAGAGCACTGATGGAAATTCTTCTCATTAGATATTCTGCTCTACCCCTCGTATAACTAGAACATCTTGCATTGATACGAAAAGGCCTGCTCCTACTCCTCGATACAATATTTCTTGGCAACGTCTCCATCACTAGATCATCATTTCTATAAGGATTTTTATCATCATTAAGAGGAATGTAATCTACACTATGATCAGTTGTGCTTTTCAAATATTGACTTGGAGGTTATTCTTCATCTTCTCCTTGTTTAGTGCTACTGTCATAGTCATTAGAATTCAGACTGAATGGAAAATTTGACTCGATGTTTATTGGATATTCTTCCTCATGTGCATTGTCACTACTGCTCTCATAGTCCATACAATTAGGACTATGTCAAAAATATGATTGTTTACATACTAAAAATGCTACATGTTGTCCTTTGTCACTGCTACCTTTATAGTCATTAGAATTAGGACTAGGTGCATCATCCTGTCCTTCATCACTGTTGCTCTCATAGTCCTTAGAATTAGCACTAAGAGAACACTGTGACACTCCATGCTTTTGAAATTCATCAGCACGCTCCTCATCACTACTGCTCTCATAGTCCTTAGAACTAGGACTAAAAGGACACCGTGACACTACATTCTTTTGAAATTCATCATCACGCTCTTCATCACTGTTGCTCTCATAGTCCTTAGAATTATGACTAAGTGGACACTGTGACACTCTATTATTTTGAAATTTGTCATCATGCTCTTTAGCACCCCTGGTCTCATAGTCTATTGGATTTTGGATTAAGAGGACACTGTGGCACTCCATTCTTTTGAAATTTTTCATCGCACTCTTCATCACTACTGCTCTCATAGTCCTTAGAATTAGGACAGAGAGGACAATGTGACACTCCATTATTTTGAAATTCATCATCATGCTCTTCATCATTGCTTCTCTCATAGTTCTTAGAATTAGGACACACCATGACACTCCATTCTTTTGAACTTTATCATCATGCCCTTCATCACTTCTACTCTCATAGTCCTTAGAATTAGGACTAAGTGGACACCGTGACACTACATTGTTTTGAAATTCATCATCGCACTCTTCACCACTACTGCTCTCATAGTCCTTAGAATTAGGACTAAGTGGACATTGTGACAATCCATTATTTTCAACTTCATCGTCGTGGTCTTCATCACTGCTGCTCTCATATTCCTTAGAATTAGGACTAAGTGGACATCGTGACATTCAATTATTTTGAAATTCATCATCACGCTCTTCATTAGTATTGCTCTCATAGTCGTTAGATTTAGGACTAAGTGGACACCATGACACTCCATTCTTTTGAACTTCATCATCATGCTCCTCATCACTGCTGCTCTCATAGCACTTAGAATTAGGACTAAGTGGAAGAATTGACTTTCCATTTAGAGTGGAAGAATTTTCGTTATATTCATTAATATGAATAGAGTTGTGATGCGATGAAGATGTTGATGTTGTACAAAGGGAAACTTCACTATCAAGAAAATCCATCCCTTTCAAATAGAATAGGTTGAATGATACAAATGCAGAGTCTCCTAAGGTATTATATAGCTTAGAGAATGAAATTTTTCCTCCAAAAATTTTCGCCGAAATATTTCCCTCCAAAATTTTTTCTAAATTCATTTCCCTTCATTATTTTATGCTACAATCTATTGAAAGATGTAAACTAAATTTTTTTATGAAGTAAATCTTTAAAGTTAAAATTGTAAACTACAACTTTTACTTAAATTATTTTAATAGTTAAAGTATATAGTATTTACCAAACAATTGAATGTTTTTTTTAATTTTTATAATACATTCTAAAACAAATCAATTGCACATTCACCTCACTGTAAAACTATTTCATAATATTCACTTTGTCATAGTTCTCTATATCGCCATAAAAAAACTAACATGTTAATTTTCTTTAAAACAAATTAATCCCACATTAACTGTACAGTAAAACATCTTCATAATTTCACTTATATAATAAATTCCATTATCACTATTACTCATATCACATCAAGGTTTTCTAAAGTTCACTGAAATATTTGGAGCAAATTTGTGGAGTAGCCACATTGCTACCAACAACATATTCAACAGAGAATTATCGTAATTTAATATAGTTAATTTTTTTCCTTGCAAATTTTAATATTAAATAAGTTTAATGAAGTAGATTTTTTTTTTTTTAAATTAAAACATTTTGTTGGGTAAATTTAACCACTACGTCCGCTATGAGCATGGGGGGCTTGGTAAAGCTCACGACGGCAAAACGGGCCTATAGATTAGGGGTGACAAGTATGGATGGCCCGTTGCACCCCGCAGGAAGGCGGGTCGCCGAGGTGGCGTGGGGGGGCTTTCATAGCCTCCCCCGTGCCACCCTGGTGGCCTGCCTTCCCGCAGGGTGGCCAATGATTGTGGTAGCCCCCCAATCCTGCACCACCTTGGCAAACCGCCCGCCCGCGGGGTGACCCCACGAGCGGGCGGGCTGCCGGGGTGGTTCGGGGGTTGGGGAGTGGGGGTTTGGGTGGAGGGAAGCGGTTGGGCCACTATGGTGGGATAGGGGGCCGGACCCAATGGCTGGCTTGGTTGCTCGATCAATTTTCATGGTGCGGTGGCAGGGGGATGTATTTTTAAATTTGATTTTTATCTTTCTTCAAAATTGTTATGATTTATAAAATTAATTATTATTTATAATTTTCGTTGTTAAATTAGTTTAATATGTTTTCATCATTTACTCATTTATTTGTTTCTTTTTTTAGGAAAATTGCATCAAAGAAGATTTCTGTGAATCTTTCTCGACCAAAGACTCTTAAAAGTGGGTGTTCAAGAAACATTGGTGAATGAACTCCACCTGAGCTGATGGCTACAAATTTTTCAAGTGCCTTAAATGATAAGAAGATGATTTTATATTGGAAGAAATCAAAAGAAGCGAAAATTCCATGAAGAATCTGGTATGCGAAAGAAAGAGAAAGCTAAAATGTGAAATATATATATCTATATATATATATATTTATATATATATATTATATATATATATATATATACGATATATATATACCGAATGATAATGAAATTTATGAAGTGATGGGAAGAGTCATAGACATGTGTTCAGTATTGTTATTTATATTTTTGTTTTGTGGTCTTGTAACTATCTCACTATATGTTTTTTAACTTTGTTTTTATTGACATATGATATTTTGTTTGGCAAAATTTTGTTGAAAGTTGTTTAATTAGGATGGGAGGCATTCATTTCATAGAGGATGATATTATGAATGTTGTCAGTAGTTTCTTCTCAGTGTCAGAAGATGATATGGAAAACATGCAAAATGTAGTAATTGATGATGCTACAAAACTACATCCAAGGGATCATAAAAAAAGGCTTCTAGTGAATAAATCTAGCAAGGGTATACAAGTTACTTTTGAAGATGATGAAGTTGAAACTGACAGTTAAGAATATGTTGTCATTACGTAAAATGACATTGGAATTGAGAAGATTCGTAAACTATCAAAAGTAACAATGCCCAAGAATAAATATGTTATAGTTAATGATGAGAATGTTATGAACAAGAAATGTAAGGCTGAAGATTTTGTAGTCTCTACCAACAGTCAAGAACCTAGTGAAACTTCAAAAGAAAGTAGAGAAATCATTACACCAACAGTTGATTTTGACGATGGAATTATCAAAACAAAACAAAATTCCATTCAACAGAATTTGACAAAGAAAAACTTAATTGAGGGTGGTCGTACATTTCAACTTAATGTCAGACAAATCTATAAGGAAAGTGAAGGACAATGTCAATATCAAGTCAGAAAGCTATATCATCTGCATGTTCACAACTTGAAGACATTGATGACGTACAATCCATATGCTCATGTGGTTAGTTATGTGCTTCCTGTTTATCCAGTTCAAGTTCACAACAAAGAAGCATTCGATAAGTCATAATGTATTGAATACAATTATTATGTGCTTGAGGGGAACCATTATGCAGAATCTCAAAGACAATCAATGGAGGAATAGCCCAATAACCCATGTTTTGAAACAATGAAATATATCATTTATGCTGGTTTATCAGATATAGAAGCAAAGTTAATCGTATGGGATCATAATTTAGATAATGAATATAGGATGTCTATGACTTTCATCCAAACAGTTAGATTTGTTCATAGTGAATTTGAAGAAAAAAGTGGTGGGCATAGGATGAATGTTACTATAGATTTCTGAAAGGAATGTTGTATGGAAATAGGCTATCCAATTGAAGAGAAAATCAATTCAAAAAGTGGCAAAGGTGGAAAATTTAGTGATTTATTCGAAGGTGTTGATAACATTTTCCAATTGGTATTTATAACTGGAGAGCTATGGGAGTTGATTAATGAGATTTTTATCATGTGGGAAAACATTGACATTAAAAACCAGAAGGCCAAAAAGCCTAAATCATTGATATGTAGCAACAGTAAATCAGGTCCTGAAACAAAGCAACTTCCAGAAGATATGACTATCACACCTTTGAGAGCATTGCAAGGAGTGAAGCATGAAAAAATTATCAAAGCAATATTATCTCGTGTGATGTCAATGGAATTATCATTGGAGGAAATGTATGAGGAATTTCAAAAGTAAGTTTGTTGAATTATTTATTTATTTATTTCTAGATTATAATGTTCTTTTAAATATAACATATTGTTGTTGGTAGTATTTGTTATACATATCATTATATTAACTTTTTTTAATTTATCTATGTAGTCATAAAGTTTACATGAAAATTCAAGAGCAAATGGTTAAATTGTTGAAAGAAAATAGTTGGGATGATGTTGTATGCAACTATCCAGATTCAAGTTCTACATCAACATTAAAAGTTTTTTATTTTGCATTTAAAAAGGTGTGTTGACTTATACATTCATTTTTCTTCATCTGTGCACTATCTTTAACATATAACATATACATATATTTGTTTATTTTATAAAATATGAAGAAGGATGATAATGGAGCACCAGATAGTTTCAGAACCTTTATTGAAAAAATAAATATGGAAATATTGAAGAAGCAACGTAATAAGAATGTTGAACTTGATCTAACTCTTACCCATTTCATTTGGAATGGGCTAGTCACTATTCAATATCAAGTAATACAAGGCAACCGTGAAGACATTGGTAAACTCGTACCTAAAATGCTCTAGTTATTACAAATACTCTCCATGGTTTTAATATTCCAAACATTGACTATGATAATGGCCCTTATACTTATCAAGCTATTAGTAATGTGGTTGTGGGATTTATAGAAGTCACGTCATCACCATTATAGATATTTGTGACATTTCATTCACACACACAATTGGCAATGTTATTGTCAAGCTTCAAGGGGAAAACAAATTTCAGGATGCAACTTACATGGTAAGAACTTTAAAATGTATATTTGATTAATCTTGAAAAATTCATTTATGTACAAGTTAATTTAACTTTGACTATTTCATGTTACACGTAAAAGTGAAATCTTCTTAATCGTGAAGATCAACTATTGATAAATGATTGTGAGTTCATCCATATTGATAGTTGGGTAAAAAGTGATAGCTATATATCTATGATTTTAATAAGGTAAATAGAAAGAGTCATAGCCAAATACTGGATTATGATGTTCTTGTGGGAAAGCTAACGTATGAAGACAAAGAAGGAAAAGGAGAGATATTTAATATTTACGAAAAACCATAGTTATTGATTAACTATCTTATAGACATATGTTCAAATGAAGGAGATTGGGTTCTAGATTTATTTTCTAGCTCAGGTAAGTTTTATTATATGGAATTGAATTTCAATATGTTATTTCTTAATAAATATGTCAGTGTACTAATTTACTTCATTATTTCTTTTGTGTTTGATAATTAGGTACAACACTAGCATGTTTCCTTTAAAAAGGAAATTGCATCACAATTGAAAAGGATCCAATACAGTGCAATGACACTCAGCAAAGAATTAATGCTCTTCAATTTCTTCTAGATGCAATTCAAGAAATTGGGTTGAAGAAATGGGACTTTAGTGAAACACTGTGGCAAAAAAGGCAAAGGAACCCCAACCACCATTACACGGAATGATTGAAAAGGCATACATTGGGAGATTTGCAGACATTAAAGATGCATTAGAAGAGGAAAATGAGCAAAATGAAGTAGAAAATATTGTGGAAGAAGACAATGATAAAACTCTAGAGGATGGAGAGTTTGGATTATGTGACATTTTTTATTAAATTTAAGTAAAGCTTGGAAATCAAGCCTATTTTTTGTAACTATTAATAAGTTATACTTGTAATGTTTTGACTTTAACATTTTATGAGAAGAATATACACTCAATTAAGTTTGTTATGCATTCAATATTTGTATTATGTGATTTTCGCTTTAATTTTTAAATTATTCATTATTTTTTTGACATCAAATTCATAAAAAAAACTATTATTTATCCATTTTCAGTTAAAAATTTCCTATAAAATTTGTGATTTTGACATGTCATTACTAGCAAAAAATTATCAAAACATGTAGATTTTTAGTTTTATTTATGTTAAAAATAGTTATTTTTATGTCAATTGTTTACAAATAATTTTTTTTAGAGACAATTATTTCATGTGGATTAAAAAATTAATTAACAATGTATATATATGTAGAATATTGAAAAGTCAAAATATCAACTTTCTTCTTTAAATATGCAAAACAATAAAAGCCTCACTACAAAAAAATATAAATATAAAAATAAAAACAAGAAAATATGAAGAAGACCACTTCAAAAATTATTAAATTTACTAAATAATTATTTACATTTCATACATTAAAAAAAAAAACCTTTTAAAAAATTGGCATGGTGTAGAATTACAACTTTTTAAATCAGCATCAAAATCACTACCATTTTAAAATTCAATGTACATAAAAGAAATTCATAGTGCCAAAAGAGGAAGGGAAAATGGGAAAAGAAGCGATCAAGACCTTAGGGTACAATTAATAAAGAGAATGCAATGCCATCGAACAAGTTCGATGCATTTGAAAGAGGGAAGGGATTTCGATATGAGGAGCAGAACAAGGATGCAGGTTGGAACCTATAAAGTGTTGGACTTATAGAAAAGATCATCACAAGAGAGATTGTCTGTAGAATCAGACTGGTAGGCCTTAGATATATAGTGCAAAAGCATAAAATACTATTCAGAATGTTGGTCAAAGAGTTCCTCGTATCTTTGCATCACGGGATAACAAATATGGAGACCATCCAAAATCTATCATTATGATGGATGGTAATATTTTTGATCAAGTTGTTTCTATTTTGATATACCCTAGATCTAATTATAGTTATGTTAGTCCTGACCTGGTGGATAGGTGCAATGCATGTAGAGTCTTTGTTAGTGTAGCTAGCTACAGGTACAAAGAAGTAAGTTCACCATTGGGTAGGAGCTTGTGCATTTAGTTTGAATGGTATCACTACCTCACCTCATTTTAATATACTACCATTGGGATGATATAGTATGTTGTTAGGAATGGATTGTTTGTGACTTTATTGAAACAAGGTGGATTGTTATGACAAAACAATTTAGTGCTTGGATGATAATGGGGAATAGAGAGTTTTGTGAGGTAAGAATAAAGTGACATCATTTAGTATGGTTATAGTTATGTAGGAAAAGTGCGGTTGTAGAAAAGGGTGCATGTTATTTTTCTTACATATATATAGTGACAAAGGTAAGGAAGTTGAGGATGAAGATATTCTAAGAAGGTACCTAGTTCTACAATAGTTTGAAGATGTGTTTCTCGCAAATATTTCAGAGTTTCCACATCACAAGGAACTAGAATTTTCTATTGAGGTTGTGTTAGGGACAACTTCAACATCAAAAGCATCTTACAAGATGATTACACCCGAGTTGATAGAGTTGAAACTATAGTTGAAAGAAATTTTAGACAAGGGATACATTAGGACAAGTGTATCACCATGGGGCACACTGATATTGATTGTAAAGAAGAAATATGGTACTCTCATGATATTTGTTGACTACAGGAAGTTAAACAAAGTGACCATCAAGAATAGGTATTTGTTACCAAGTATTGATGACTTGTTGGATTAGTTGAATGGAGAAAAAAATTTATCGAATATTGATCTTTGATTTGGATATCATCACATACGCATTAAAGAAAAGGACATCTACAAGACAACTTTCTGGACCACGTATGGGCATTATGAGTTTGTTTTCATTCCATTTGGTTTAACTAATTCTCTAGCTACCTTTATATGTTTGATGAATAGTGTATTGCATCCGTACTTGGACAAATTTGTTATTGTGTTCATTGATGATATATTGGTATATATGAAAAATGAAAAAGAGCATGCCGAGCATTAGGAGTAGTGTTGAGATTGTTGAGATAGCATCAGTTGTATGTTAAGCTCAACAAGTGCAACTTCTTTCAGACTGAGGTACACTACTTGGGACATGTAGTTTCCAAGGATGGCATAGTAGTGGAACCATAGAAGATAAGAGTTATCATGGAGTGGAAAGATCCCAACAACGTAGTTGAGGCAAGATCCTTCATGGGATTGAAAGGTTACTACAAGAGGATCATCAGGAAATTCTCACATATTTCTTATTTCATTACATTGTTGTAAAGGAAAGATAAGAAGTTTGAATGGAAAAAGGAGTGTGGGGCCAGTTTTGTCTAGCTCAAGTAGTTGTTGACACATGCACCAATGTTAAAGATTGCAGATTCAGACAAAGAGTTTGTAGTATGCACAAATGGTTTCAAGAGAACACTTGGTGGAGTCCTTATGCAGGATGGAGAGGTGGTATACTACGAGTCACGAAAACTAAATGAGAACGATAAGAAGTACCTCACATATGATCTTGAGTTGGCACTTATCATACATGCATTGAAGTTTTTGAGGCATTATCTTCTTGGCAGGGGGTTTGTATTGATGAGTGATAAGAGTGGTTTGTGATATCTATTTGACCAACCGAATTTGAATGGTAGGCATGCTCGGTAGTTGGCCATGATCAATGAGTTTGATTTTGATATCAGGTATGCCAAAGGTAAATAGAATAGGGTGGTAGATTCTCCTAGAGGACAGATACAAGTAAATAACTTAGCAGTTATGAGATCCTGTTGGGCAGACCTAGAGGATTGGATCTTGAAGGTAGGTCGGTAGGATGTTAGGCATATGGATATTTTTCACATGTTGCAATAGAGTTCAAATAGTGGTATAGGTACAGGTATAGGTGGTAGTACAAGTACAAGTGTAGGTACATTTGGTGGTATAGGTACAGGTACGGGTTGTGATACATGTAGTCGCAAAGGTACATGTATAGATGTAGGTGCATAGGATGTGGACTATCATCTCATAGCATTCAAATTGGTTAGATTTAGAGACAATATATATGTACCAGATAATAGACAACTCAAGAACGTGATCACGAGGGAGTTTCATGCGAAACCATATTCAGGTCACCAAGGCTATCATAAGAGATTAACTACAGTGAACAAATTTTATTATTGGCTAAATATGAAGAAGGATGTATCAAATCTTGTGGCTCGGTGTTTTTATTTTCAGCGGGTGAAGGAGGACTGTAAGCATCCAGGTGGACTGCTACAGTAGATTCTGATTCCAAAATGGAAATGGGAGGTTACTGCCATGGATTTTATCACAGGGTTGCCAAGGCCAGTGACACAATATGATTCCGTCATGGTAGTGGTGGATAGGTTGAAAAAGGTTGCGCACTTCATTCCAGTTATGTATACATTCTTAGCTAGAAATGTAGCAAAGTTGTCATATGGGACATGGTAAAATTTCATGGAGTTATGAAGAATATTGTGTCAGAAAAGGATGCGATATTCACTTCCAAGTTTTGGAAGGAGTTGTTTGCAGGTTTGGAAACAACATTAACATTCAGTACAACTTATCATCTGCACACATATGGACAGATAGAGAGGGTTAATAGGATATTAGAGGACATGTTGAGGATGTATGTGATGCATGAGCTATGGAAGTGGGAATATTACCTTATGCTAGTAGAGTTCCCTTACAACAATGGGTATCATGAATCTTTAAAGATGAGTCTGTTTGAGGAATTGTATGGGAAATGTTACAATACTCCCATCAATTGGAACGATCTGGTTAATACCGTGTTTATTGGACTAGACATGTTGGCAAAAGTGGAATAGGAAATGCAAGTAATCAAGAAGAATTTGATGATAGGAAGAAGAGATATGTAGATCAAAACAAGTTGTTCAAGGAGTTATAGGTTGGGGAACAGGCTTAATTTTGCATCAACCAAAGAAGATCTCCTTACGGATTGGATTATGTACCAACATTGCACCCCAGTTTCGTAGACCCTTCATTATTATTGAGAGGATTGGGCCAATTGCCTATTGACTTGCACTACCTTTGACAATGAAATTCCATGATATTTTCCATGTGTCATTACTTAAAAAGTATGTTGAAGCTATTGATCATGTGATTGATTGGAATGTATTGTAGGCCGAGACAACTTGATAATTCCATCCGAAACCTCAGTGTATATTGTAGAAAAGACTCTCATGATATGGAACCAAAAAATTGGGTAGGTTAAAGTGAAATAGAAGAATTTTGGGCCCAATGAAACTACATGGGAGATGGTAGGTCATATGCGGGCTATCTATCCTTCCTTATTTGTTGGTTGAGCAGATTTTTTGAAATATGCCTTTGGTATATGTTTTATGTACATTTTTTGGTGATGTTTGGTATATGTACATATGTATACGCATGTAAATACTTCCATGTGCTATGCTATAATGCTCCATAAGTGGTATGGGTGTCATGTCATTATGATGATATACTTGTTATGTTATCGTGCTGGTTTTCTTCTCAGGAAGTTGATCATTGTAAATATTGCAACGAGCTAAGTCATAAAGCTCCATGGGAAGTATGTTTTTTTTATAGAAACCTTGTTAGTTGTAGGTGTTGTTGAATGCCGAGGATGGTGTTCCCCCAAGGGGGAGGGTTTTGTAACATCCTTGGTTAAAATTCCATGTAATAAAAATTAATAAAGGAAAAATAGTAATCATGATTGATGGGACACTTATTCCAAGCTGAATGTTGGGAAAAATGTCTTAGTGGGTGTTCATTTGATTTGTTATGGTTAAGGAAATTGGAAAAGTTAATGGCTGTCTTTGGAAAGGAGAAATGGCATTTTGGCACATTTGTTTATGAAAATAATGGAAATTAGGAGAAAAGGGAGGTGAAAGGTCATAGGTTGCATGTGAGTAGGAAATTGAAGGAAAATAATGGAAAATGAAGAAAATAGAGGCCTCATTGATAAAAAGGATTCTAAGAATCAGTTTGTAAGATTTTGATGGCTTTTCGTGGAACTCTCTTCTATTCTTTCTCTCTCTCATACTCTTGGACACTTAGAGTTTTCTTAGAGCACTATTGGAGGAGTGTGGCATACTTAGAGCTTTGGAACTCTCTCTCTACTCTCTCTCTCTCATACTTTTGGACACTTAGAGTTTTCTTGGAACACTCTTAGAGGAGTGTGGCATACTTAGATATTTGGAACTCTCTCTATTCTCTTTGTCTCATACTCTTGGACACGTAGATTTTTCTTGGAGAACTCTTGGAGGAGTGTGGCATACTTGGAGTTTTGGTGTTGGAAGGAAAAGGAAGAGAAAGAAAGTTCAAGAGGACATCGAGATCAACAACTATACGTTTTCATGGAAGTACCAAGTTACATGTATGTTTTCCTCACTATTTTTGGAATGCATGACATATGCATGTGGTTTATAGGTCATGATTTATCACTAGCATGGAGGATTACCTAGGTTGAAAGTGGATTTTCCTAGGCCTGCCATTTCCTGGGTAACCATGGTGTCATGGGTTCATTTCTTTTTTCTGGTTAGTTCTCATGTTTTGTTTAGCTTGAGTTGAGTTACTAGTTCCAAGAAGCCCTGGTTGGACAAACGCTCTAGAAGCCCTATAACAACATGCATTGAGTTACTAGTCTTGGAAGCCTTATTTGGGAAAATGCTTTAGAAGCCCTTGGTGGGTTGAGTTACTAGTCTTAGAAGCCTTGGTTGGAACAAGCACTTTGGAGTCCTGGAAGGATTAGGTAAGCACCAATATGATGATGGTTTTGTGATGTATGGCCATGAGATGTAATCAATCTTTGATGGGTTGAGGTGGCTAACTTCTAGAAGCCCTAGATGATTTTGGACTGAAGTGTTTTATGAGATTCGACATTCATGTTGGAATATGGCATGGGGGTGACTAGCTGAAGAGAGTTTTGGCTCAGCCATGTCTATGGTCGAGTGGTTCATGGAATTGCCACAACTAGTTGTCCTTCGCATCATTAATATGAGGTTATTTATACTTTTTTATTTTATGGGTAATGTACTGGATTATATGTAGATTATATGGTTGTTGTTTCCTTTTTATTTCTGTTGTTATTATGTTGGTTATGATCATGTATTATGGAAGTAGATATGTGTGGCTCTCATCATGTTTCCACTTGTAAATGAATGAAAAATGCATCTATGTCCTAATGGATAAAACTGTAGATAATGTGCGAAGGCTTCAATGCTTGTTAGCGATTCTCAGATGAGTATGAGACCCCTATGCTTATATTTGTCATTTACAGCTACATATTACATATTTGTGATACAATTGAGGAAATGTTTGTCATGGCTAGCAGGGGTCCAATCAAGAGCTTGTTTAAGTAATTATATTTGTATCGTCTTTTCTTTGTTATCTTTTTGTTATGAAGGTTTAATTGAATTTTGGGCAGTGATCTGGGTTTTGGGCCTAAAAAAGTGGCTCAAGTCCTAGAGATGCTGGCACAACACGGATAAAATAGTCGCTAGACGATGGCATGCCATGAAGTGGGAGCACCTAGAGCCTTTTGGACGTTGTCATGCCCATATGATGGGAGTGTTTGGGGGCTAAGTGGTCTAAAATCTTAGTGGGACCTAGTGGGTGGTTACAAAAAAGGATGGGATGTTTCCTAGGAGTCTTATTGTTGACGTGGAAGGTTTGTATGGTGTGCGTCCATCGGTTTCCCTTTCTTAATATGAATTTGGAGGATGAATCATATCATAGTAACTTCTCATCACATTTTTACCTAGGTTGGCTGATTACTTGGGTAGACTTGGGAGGAGGGTGTTACAATGAACTTCGATGATTAGGTTTGACAACCAATATTATGGCTTGTAGCAGTGCTCAGGTCAATTTCTTTTGTTTTAGTTTTATTTGTACTATGTTTTAAGCCCATTTGATATGAACAGGTTTTGGAATTGAATATAAATATTATTTTGAATAGGCCTTGGAAAATAATAATAAGGAAAAAATCTCACATTTTTTCCATGTTCCAGTAAGTAACACTTGTACAGTTTCAAAAGGGATCATTGAAATACCTTTTGATTCCATGAATTTCATTGGATATGCAAGGCTTGATTTTGATGTACTATTATATGCCGAAAACATTCTCACTATATACAATGTTTCAAAGATTTGGCATGTCCCCCTTCTATTAAGGGGAAAACGAGCTCTATATTGTGGATTATGTGATCGAGCTTGGCTTTAGTGCGTATTCAATTGGCCCTACTACTAATCTTGTTGTGCATATGGTTACAGTTTTTATCATTTGCCCTGAAGCATTATTAAAGAAGGGATATGATGGGGACAAGTGTTGTATGTTTTCCTAGGTTCCCTTAGTTTTTCTTTCATTTCAATTCCTGATCGACTCGTGTTTAGTATTTTGTGTCATCATCAATTTTTTTGATAACATGAAATGTGTTTGTGTAGATCTTTGTCTGTTTTGTAGGTCATTTAATAAGGTTGGAAATTGTTTCCTTTTTGTTACATTGGTGGTGTGGTTCACCCCTTCCTTTTCTTCCTTTTGTAAACTTCTAAATACAATCCTTTCTTTATTTTGTAAACTTCTAAATGAAATCCTTTCCACTTTTTTTAATGTCCCCATTCATTATTGGCCTAGGCTTTTATATACAATAATTGAGTGACAATATTGAATTTGAAAGAGGTTTCCACAATAATAAGATGTTGATCTTCAAGTTGTTGATACTATTTTGAGACTTTTCTATAATGACAAAAGTGTATCTCTGCATAGGTTTGTTGGTGGATCTAGCAATCTAATGTCATCCACTTCTTGAGGACTGTGATTGTAATAAGTTTTTATTCTCTGCTTTCTAGAAACAAAAGTTCCAAAAAGACTTTTGGAATATTTTTCTTGCACTACATGATATAAACACATTTATGGAACTGTCAACCACTACAAATTCTCATTCTTAGTAATTTGGCTAATGTTATAGGATCACTAGATGATTATGTTTAAGAAATTATGCATCACATTTCGTCCACATTTGCTTTGCAAGGGAGAAAACAACCAGTCAATGGGTGAGGAGCTTAGGGACTAACACTCTATTTTGGAGTAGGGAAACCTTCAAAGGATTTAGAAGACTTAACCCTAATGGAGAGGAAAAAAGATGACTTTGGGATGTTGTTTATACCTCTTCTACTATATCATTTAGTTGAAGAAGACGCTGCTTTGGAAAATTAATATGACAGACATTTTTTATACATATTTGGTAGAGAATTTTGTATGGTTAATACAGTATTTTCTTGGAAATAACAAGAATGTGGAACATTCAAGGATCCAAGGATACATATAGACTTAGTGGAGAGTAGAAAAATCAATTTAACCTTGGTTATGAAAGATGCAATCCCAAATTAGTAAGTATTTTCTTCATTTACATAAAACCTATCAATTTTTAAGAATAAATTTATATCAATTGTTGCAGATCAATTTAACCTCGTTTCCAAAAGATGTAATCCCAAATAAGTAAGTTTGGTCTTGGTTTACATTGAGCTTATCGATTTTTAAGCAAAAAATTATATCAATTGTTGTGGTTTCCTACCTAGTGGAATAAATGAAATAATCTCAAATTATTTAAGTTTGTCATGGTGTTTTCAACATTCATTTGTGTGAGATTTTGTGCAGGGTGGGCTTGCACATAGTAAGTTCAAGTTTGATAAGAAATCAAATGAGCTATTGATTCTCATTTTTAAATTTTCGGACTTTATTATCTCTTGACATGGTCAGTTGTGACATGCATTGTGATAATTATTTCTTTCCTTTTGAAACTATAGCAACATATTCAACCAACAATTAGTTGAAATAATCCCTATACCAACAACCATGGCAAGATGTTCTGTATACCAAATAGTTTGTTCACATGAGAGCGTGTGCTCGTCTACAAGTAGTTTGAAAGAAAGTAGTTGAAACAACCCCTATACCAACACCCATGGCAAGATGTTTTGTATACCAATTAGTTTGTTCACATGAGAGCATGTGCTCGTTTACAAGTAATTTGAAAAATGTTTGGTGTACTGGACGACATTGACTTAGACATTAGTTGTACACCATTTTTTTTAAATTGCATTCGTGGGAACTTCTTGTTTCACAAATCCCTTTGTTTCATATTTAGTCCAATTCACAAAATCCATGGGATTTTTGACGTCTTTAAATTTCAATGATCTGATCAAGGAAAGAAGATTCATTCTAATGGCTTTCAATTCTAAATTTATGTAATGTATTATACAATAATGATGCTGCCAAAATAACTTGGATTTAAAAATAAGAATGCCCATTTAATATTCGGCACCGTGAATCTCTGATTAGTTCTGGTTCCTACCTCGCCCACCTTACTCTCCTTTCAAATGTTCTCTCTATAGAAAAAAATCAATACTTTTAACATTTTAATTCCCAACGAATTGTCAGGGCCACAAAGTGCAATCAACGCTGCATAAATTTGATGAAAATTAACGAAGTCTAATAATTAATCTATTTACTTTATATTCTAAAATCTACCATCAAATTAATATAATTTTTATCATAATAATTTCGATCATAATCCAGATTTTATAATCCCACAAATGGAAATAGTAGATGTTTTATGCATTTAAATATACACACTACTCTGTGGAGTAGTCTTGATTATTAGTTCTTATATATTAAGAAACACACGTCCATGAAAAACAATATATATAATTAATTGATAAAGTGACACACTCCAATTATCCCGATCTCCATCGAGCTAAAGAAACTTCAATAGTTTTGAATATCAATTGAATATCGTCAAATGCAGAGGCCAAATGACAAATTGAAGAATAAAGTAAATCTGAAACACTTTCTATTGGAGATCAGATGCACAAAAAACAATAAAACATATACACAACCATTAAATCATGCACATGCAACACAGGAATTTAACCTGGTTCACCCAACCAATCTGGGCTATGTTCACCAAACATATGCATCAACAATTCTTTATTAATCAAACATGAGATTACATATATCAAATCCTCTCAACTCAAATTTAGGATGCATTAACTCCCTCCCAACAACCTGGAGCTAATCTAGCAACAAATTCCTATTCTTGTCATCTACTGAGATTTTTGCCTATTTTACATACAACAGAAAATCTCAACAATCTCCACCTTGACAACAATTAGCCTGATGCCCTATTTCTTTATTACTTTATCTTTTCTACAAGCCAAGAGAAGCCAAACACCAGCATAGCTTCTCTAACAAAACTGGTTTCGTGAACATGTCTACACAATTCTCCTTTGTATGCACCTTTTGAAGAGAGACTCCCCTTTCAGTGGTAACCTGTCTTACAAAATGGTACTTGATCGATATATGCTTTGATTTACTATCATAGGCCAGATTCTTAGCCAAATGTATTGCACTTTGGCTGTCACAAAATAACTTGATGTTGCCGTGCAACCTACCAAATTCACCAAACAAACCTTTCAACCAAATCACTTCTTTGAAAACATGAGAAGCAGTAATGTATTCTTCTTCAGTAGTGGATAAAACAACAATGTTCAGTAGCTTTGACATACAGCTGATAGCTCCACCTGCAAGAGTAAAGACGTACCCTAAAGTTGACCTTCTCTTATCCAAATCACCTGCAAAATCAGAGTCAACATATCCGCAAACAAATTCACTACTCTTATTGTAAATGATACAATAACTAGTGCCTCTCAAATAGAAAAGCACCCATTTCACTGCTGACCAGTGCTCTTTACCTGGATTTGCCATATACCTGCTAACAACCCCAACTGCATGTGAAATATATGGTCGAGTACAAACCATCGCATACATTAAACACCCTACTACATTGGCATATGGAATTCAAGACATATAATCCTTTTCTTCATCTGTATTAGGACATAAACTCGAAGAAAGCTTAAAATGGGAAGCTAAAGGGACTGACACAGGCTTCACATTATTCATACCAAATCTCAAAAGTATTTTTTCAATATATTCTGTTGTGATGCCATAGCTTACCATTGCTCCTATCTCTAAAAAATCTCAATCCCAAAATCTGTCTTGCTGCCTCACTAGATCTTCATATCAAATGTCCTTGCCATCTGAGCCTTCAACTTGTTGATTTCTTCTATGCTTTTGCTTGCTAAAATCATATCATCAACATACAATACTAAGATAATGAATATGCCATTTTTAAATTGCTTAAAATAAACACAATGATAATATTCACTTCTAACATATTTCTGACTCAACATGAAAGAATCAAACTTTTTATACCACTGCCAAGGCGACTGCTTGAGGCCATATAATGACCTCTTGAGCATGCAGACAAATTTCTCATTTCGATGCTGCACAAACCCTTCTGGTTGTTCCATATATATTTCCTCATCTAAGTCTCCATGTAGAAATGCAGTCTTAACATCTAACTGCTGCAACTCTAAATCAAGCAAAGCCACTAATGCTAACGCTATTCTAATTGAAACAATTTTAACCACTGGTGAAAAAATCTCATGAAAGTCAATACCAGCTTTTTGAGAAAACCCTTTTGCAACTAGTCGCGCTTTGTAGCTGTCTTCCGTATCATTCACACCCCGTTTCTGCTTGAAGACCCATTTACACCCCATAGTTTTCCTGCCTTTCAGAAGCTCCACCAGATCCCATTTGCCGTTCTTATTTAAGGCCATCATTTCGTCCTTCATGGCTGCTTTCCACTTGTCACTTTTCAAACCTTCTATTGCTTCCTGATAGCACAGAGGTTCATTGTCATTAGCAGTAAATGCAGCAGAAGTGACATAATCATCATACCTTCTCGGTGGCCATTTGATTCTTGTCGACCTCCTTAAGGATGTTTCTGGCGCTTCCTCGATTGGCTGACTACCATCTGTAGGAACTTCTTGACGATCAGTATCTGAGACCTGTTCATGATCTAAACCTGAACCCTGTTCATGTTCTGATTCTGAAACCTGTTCATGACTAGTATCTGAACTATGGTCATCATGACTATCATTAGAAATACTATCAAACTGAATGTGCTGAAAGTCAGATACATCATCCTGTTTCAATTGACTATCTACATCTAACTGTACAAGAGAGGATTCATTAAACTTTACATCTCTGTTGATGATGATTTTGCGGGTAGTAGGATCCCACAATCTATATCCCTTTTTTCCAACACCATACCCAACAAATATATACCTTTTAGACTTTGGATCTAATTTAGTTCACTGATGTTTAGGCACTAGAGCATATGCATCACAACCAAACACTCTGAGTTTAGAATAGTCACAAGGGTGTCCTTTCCATACCTCTTACGAAATCTTGCAGTCCATTGTCGTCGATGGAGATCAGTTTATCAAATAACAAGCTGTTGCCACCGCTTCCGTCCACAACTCCTTTTGCAACCCGACGTTACTCAACATACTCCTTTCTCTCTATAGAAGAGTCTTGTTAATGTGTTCAACAACTCCATTTTGCTGAGTATAAACCGTGGTCTTATGTCTCTCGATCCATGCATCCTTGCAATAGTTTTCAAACTCCTTGGAAGTAAGCTCACCACCATTGTCAGTTCTTAAACATTTTATTGTTCTACCAGTGTTGTTTTCTACCAATGCTCTAAACTGCTTGAAAACTCAAAAAACATCAAACTTTCTTTTCAACATGTAGACCCACACCTTCCTAGAAAGGTCATCAATAAATTATACAAAATTAGACGAACCACCATATGAGGTTGTAGGGGCTGGTCCCCAAACATCTGAATGGATATAATCAAGTATGCCTTTACTAGTATGTTTGCCTGTTTTAAACTTTTGTTTACGTTGCTTTCCAAACAGACAATGCTTACAGAAATCTAACTTTCGAGACCTTAGATTTCGAAGTAACGTTTGATCAGCCAAAATTTTCAATCCTCTTTCACTCATATGCCCCAATCTTTGATGCCATAAGTGAATGGAACTACTATCATGTTCAGACACTGTAGACACAAAATCTGACCCTGTACCTCTTTCTAACTGAAATAGATTTCCTACTTTCTTAGCTTTCATAACTAGTAAAATGCCTTTGTAAATTTTCATTACTCCACCTTGAATTACAATTTTATATCCATTTGAATCAAGTGCTCCTAACAAAATCAAATTTTTCCTTAAATGTGGTACATGTCTCACATCAGTTAATATTCTAGTTGTCCCATCAAGCATTTGTAGTTGTATGCTCCCAAACCCCACAATATTACATGTTACATCATTCCCCATGTACACAACTCCATCATTAATTAATTTATATGTCTTAAACCATTCTTTATGGATACAGATGTGGTTTGATGCACCGGAATCTAACAACCAATGTTGACCATGATTTGACACATTAACTGATAATACTTCATCACTCATACCTGAACCAGATGTCGAACCTGTATCTGTCATATTTGCCTCCTTCTTTTCTGTCGAAGAATCTGCTTTAGAAGTTTGCTGCTGTTGCTTCCAACAGTCCTTCTTTAAATGCCCTGATTTGCCAGAAAACCAACACTTGAGCTTACTCTTCTTCCCCTTCAACTTTGAACGTGAGTCACTTGGCTTCCTGGGGCGTCTCTCTTTCAAACGACCTCTAACCATGATAGATTATGATGTAGAGGTTTTAGAATGCGATCTCCTCCTTGTTTCTTTTGATAATAAGGATGCAACTACATCATTAAACTCAATAGTTTCTGATGAACTAAGACTTATAGAAGTAACAAAATGATCCCATGACTCGGGAAACGAGCACAATAAACTAATAGCTTTATCCTCGGATGGAATTTTTACTTCTATACTTTGTAATTGCACAAGAAGAGTATTAAAAGCATTTAAATGATCAACAATTAATGTACCTTCCTTCATTCGCAAACTGTACAACTGTCGCTTCAGGAGAATCCTATTGGTTAAGGATTTGGTCATGTACAGTTTCTCCAGTTTCGTCCACAAACCAATAGCTGTTGTCTCCGACACGATATTAAACAGGACATCATCAACTAGACACAGTCGAATAACACTTATCGCTCTTTCATCCATCTCGGCCCACTCACTATCTGTGATGTTGTAAGGCTGTTTGGCCTTGCCCAACAACGCCTTTGCCACACCATGTTGGACAAGTAAATCATGCATTTTTACCTTCCAGATCTCAAAATTATTCTTGCCATTAAATTTCTCAGTTTCAAACCGGGCACTTTGAGTTTTCGCCATTTGTATCAAAAAACACAATAATTTCCAAAACCAATACTTTAAATACTAGCAATTTAAAAACAAACTGCCTATGCCTTTGTTTTTACACAACAAAAAAAAACTGACTTATTTCTGTGCAAAATTACAGTTCAAAATACCTCTGTGCCAGCATTAAAAAAATAATACCTCAGGGCAGCAGATAAACAACCTCAGCAGTATATCCCCACCAGCGAAATCAACATTTAAAGACCACCGCCAAAATAAAAAACAATTCCCTGCTTCTGGCTAAAAAACACTGCAATATGCATGCGCACTTAGATGCCTTTGTTTTTACACAACGATGGCTTCCCAAGGCACTACTTACCGGCAGACAGATCAAGCTAACATTCAAACCGTATGATATCGCAGTTGATTTTTCACATTCGGTATTTTAATGCATTAACATGAAATTTATTCCATGGACTTTTAATGGTGGTCTCACACACATCTTCTTCACGATGATGAGAAATGAGAGCTTTAACCAAATTGAAATTTGTTCCCTCTGACTCACCAGATGAAATTGCATGAGTGGAATTGGTCACCTCGACAAGAACACCGGGCGACAAATTTTATGTTGCAAAACCCAAATTATGTAATGAAGATCCTGGTTGTTCTGGCAATGCACCCACCTTCTTTAGCTGAAGCGTTCATCAGCGGCGATGAATCCATTCATACGATAAATTTTGCAGCTCCTTAGACTAATTAACAGTCGCTTGCACAACATACAGATTTTAAGAAGTTTCCAAAAAAAAAAGAGATAAGAAATTGAGTTAATCATGCTGATCATCACAATCAACCAAGGGAGGGCTGGAACTGATAGTGGTTCACGCTTCCATCTGAGAGCAGCCAGCTTCATTGATCCGTCAACTCTGCGCACTGCTTCATATCCGACGAGTGAGGGATTTCTTTGTCTCCTGGTCTCCACTCACCAGTGCTCTAGCACCAGACGGTCTCCACGCACTCGCGCTCCAGCACCAGACGGTCTCCACATAGGTATAAACTTTCACTCAGCGCTAGTCCACGATCTATATGCAGCATCAAACATCCACGCACCAGCGCTAATGCACGACTAGCACTCAGCTGTGCTCCAACATCGCTCCGATACCAATTGTTGGAATCCAGAGGCACAACAAATCAAACAAAATAACACAGCAGAACAATCAAGCACATAAGACACAGATTTTAACGTGGTTCACCCAACCAATCTCGGCTACGTCCACCAAACATAGGCATCAGGAATTTATTAATCAAATAGGAGATTACATAATGAAAACCTCATAAAACTCTCACCCTCTTAGCCAACATCCGAATGATTGCCTATTATATAGCATAGAGAATCTAATAGCCTTATTAACTCACTCACATCAAATATAGGAGGCATTAATCACCTCCCAACAACCTGGAGCTAATCTAGGAACTGAATTTCTATTGTTGTCATCAGCTGAGATTTTTCCTATCTTATTCCAAACAGAAAATCTCAACAGGGATTTTCTATTTTGTGGATCAGAAATCGAGTGGACCTGCCACTGCGATGTGTCCCTGGGAGACGGGGGCCGCAAGATGGAAATTGTCCCCATCAAGTAATGAGAAAAGTTTCTGTTTGGGGTCATGGACTTGAGGGGGATGGTCCCTTTTCCATTACAATGGAAATAAGTTGGGGCATGATTATGTGGAGGCATATAGGCTAGGCTCCATAGAAGGTTGAAAGCCTTATTATGATGGGCAAACACTAACTTGCAGGGGAGTCGAGACCTTGGTAGGATGTAGGATAGAGGTCCATGTGGCACGCTAATGTGGATAGGGATGAGGACGTCGCATGTGGAAGGCATGACACGTGGTAGGTATAAGAGGCCTTTCTGGAGTGCCAAATGCCCTAATTTTGGATGACATGTGGCTTCCTCAGAGGGTGCCGCATGGTGGTATCATGTCAACATGATATCATCATAAGATGATGTCAATGTAACATCGACATAACATGATTGTGGTCATGGGGGTATGATTAGGTGCACCAAGAGGAATAGATTGTGGTTAATGGAGGTCGAGGAATAGGAATTCACCCCGCAATTAATGCCAAAATTGTTATCATGCCCTGGGGAGTGGAGCGTGTGTGCAAATCTGTTGCAGTCCCGATAGATGGGAGTTGCAAAGAGAAGTTGTTTTCATATAGCAAATAAATTGCATTGTGGGCCCTCACGAAGCTTACTTCTTTTGCACTTCAAAAGGGTAGGGCATGACAACATGGCACATTTTGCGATGATGTGGCATTGCATACTACTCACATGGAGGTTGAGGCTGACATGACAGAACCTCATGGGTCGTATCTTAAGTGCCACATAGCAACATTGGCTAACATGGTAGGGTTATTGGGTCAAAACTATAAATGGCCATAAATTTTGATCTATAAGTCATATTTTGATAAATTTTATATTATCAGAAATATCTCAATGAGTATGTTGCGATGGTATTATTAGTTTTGGGCTTCAAGGATGTTGAAATTTAAGGAAATTTGAGGCTCCATTTCCATAACAAAACCTTGAATATTAGGTCAAACACCTCATAATACCTCCCACTACCCGAGAATGACTGAAGGGGATGAGAGGGTGTGTTACAAAGTGTTATTAGAGAAAATGTTCAACATTGGACTTAGAGAGGTGTACCTGAACACACAAGATGAATGTTTGAACTATTAAGATTCCTTTCTATTGATAGTTGTGCATTGATTTTAAAAGTTACAAGATGGTATAATGTGTGGTTTGAAAGGGTTTCTTGTTGATTATGTTATCTCTAATATTATATACTAGCGAAAATTTTATGTTTTAGATGGTTTCACCTCAACATGCTTATTCAAAATAAGCCAAGGTGATGAGTAATTTGGTCTAGGTACATTGCAGTTAACTAATAATTATGTGTGTCTATGAACACAAAAGAAGACACCAAGGAATTGTAGTAAAATATAGGAATGGGAAATAGAATGGTTCAATATGTCACGTATGAATACTAGCATAGTCAAGAAGAGGACTAGGTTTGGAAAAGGGTGGAGAATGACTCTTCGAATTTGATGGACAACCTCCAAAGCATAATGGTTAAGCTAAAAAGTTATGAGGATGACAATGACACTTGTTGCAACTTAGGAAAAGAAAGCAGAAGTAAACACAATTATTTTGTAGAGCTTGTCAGACCTACAAAGAGAAAAAAAAGGGATCCTAGTGCCAACTATGGAGACAGGCCCAAGTCCAAGCCTATTCCATCATAGGTTCAAAAGAAAAAATGTGACACCAACGAGGTAGGAAGCAACAAGTCAAGGAAAATAAATATATCAATAAATGAAGACACAGTGAAAGGAGGTACCTCACTTAATATTCCAAAAAGAGAATTAAGTAGCCCTAAATAGGCTTCAAATACTATAGTTGAGAGACACCATAATCAATAGAAAAGGAAAGAGAAAAATTGGATATGGGAAGAATTTAAGAAAGAAAAACTCCATACATTTGATGGAGAGGTAAAGAAGGTTGAGGAAGAAGAAGTTTGGCTATTAGGGATGAAGAAGTACTTCAGGGCTCATGACTACTCTAAGAACATGAAGGCCAGAGTTGTTATCTCCAGTTTGAAAGGGAAAGTCAACAAATGGTGGGAAGACTTAAAAGAATGTTAAACACACCAAGGATAAATATTTTCCATGGAAAAGGTTTGATAAATACTTCCGAGAGAAGTAACGATATTTAAAATATTATGATATCAAGGTTAAGAAATTCTATGAACACAAGTTGGGACAACTAACACATGAGGAGTACACAAGCAGGTTCTTGGAATTATTTATATCAAGGATGATAAGACTAATATCCAAAGGTATCTCAATGCATTACCATATGTATATTGAGAAAAAATAGAGTTTTATGTGCCATATACATTAGTGGATACCATTTGAAATACCAAGCACTACTATGAACAATCCAAGCATAAGATTGTTGTCCAGATTGATTGGAAGAAGCAAGATAAGGGAGGTTTCAAAAGAAAATGGCAAAATAAGTTGAGATATAAGAAAGGGAGAAGGAATGGGAGATTCAATATGACTACCAAGAATGGATATCAACAGAAATCCATGAAAATCAACCGAAACAAACCCCTAAACTCAACAAGAGAAGGTACCAAGGAGTCTAAGAAAGGACCTATATAGTGTTGCACTTACAGAGAAAACAATCTATGAAGGAATTGTCCTGAGGAGAAACAGATTGAAATAAGGTTGTATAATGTACAAAAAACAACAACAATGATGTTGTGGCCCAAAACATACTTCGATTTTATGATGCATTGAACAATAAACATACATACCAAAAAGCTACAGTGATCTAAATGGAAGGTATGATCACTAACCAACAAGTTTCAATTCTAATTAAACTAGGTTCTAATTTAATATATGTCATCCTAAGGATTGTAGATAAATCTAAATTTCTTAAGGAACCCCTTAAATAATCATGGTTGGTTCAATTGGCTACAAGAACAAAGAGGTGAATAACTAACATGGTTGTATTTTCCCCTGTGGGAATTGGTGGCATGTCCACTACAACTAAGTTTAATTTGTTTCCAATGGGATATTATTACATTATGATCATAATGGACTACTTGGCATCCCATAGGAGAAAAATAATTTGTTACAATAAAGCATTGGAATGTCTAAGAAATGAGGATAAAAAGAAAACACTGCATGGAATCAAGAGGCTGATAACATTTAGAAAAATAATTGTGCTTCAAGTGAATCATTGGAACAAAAAGGGGTGTGCACTTTATGCCATACATGTATTTGAGGAAAAATAAGACATTGTGGATTCGTTTGGAAATCACTTGGTGCTAAAACAATACAGTGACTTGTTCCAAGACAAATTGCTAGGACTACTTCTTATAAGAGATATGGATTTCATCATTAAGCTAATTGTTGGAATGGTACCAACAATGAAGGAGCCATACCACATGAACATGCAAAACATAAATAATTTTGGATCTTTGGTATAGTGATAAGTTCAGTTGGAAGGGACATCGAGGAAGAGATGAAGGTATAGTAAGGTTCTTTTTAGGGTTGATCTCAGTCATCAAAAGGGTTGGATATTTCTCTAAGTTCGGATGAGTATATTACAGTGGCTAGAAGGGAAACAAGTTCAAATTACAGTGACAAGAGTTTCTTATGTTGGTGTTGCACAAGAAGATGGTCACAAGTGTGTGACAAGATCTCATTATTATTACAAGGAAGAAGGTCTCTGTGGTATCTCAAAAGGGAAACAACTATGGTTCAATAATATGTCTTCAGGATTTGACATTACTGCTGGAGGAGAAGTTTGATATCCTTGACAAACACAGTGATCACAGTTGGGTGCCATCACATATAGTGTAAAATATAAAGTAGAAGGAACCAAGAAAGAGTAAACAAGAAGATGGAAGAGGACTTGTGTCTTGGTCTTGGAGAGGCTACTAGGTCAAGGGTATTGGTCTTGGTATTCGTTAATTAGAATCTCTATAAGAAGAATTTGTGCTGGTTTTCCTCTCAAAGAGTGAGAGGTTTTGGCACTGGCTGATAGCATACACTCTGCGTCTCTTGTCTATTTATGTTCATGGACTGGTTACTGTTTGATGAAGAAGAACACTAATAATCTAAGAAGAAGAACATCCTAATCTAAAGAAGTAAAAATCATTCACAAGCAGTCACTAATTAAAGAGAAATCATCTAATGCCAATGCCCTAGATTTCTCAACATGGTATCAGAGGTAAGGTGAATAAGTCAAGAAGAGGGCATTTAATCAAAGAGACACTCAAGGATTGAGTTCCAAGGAAGGCATCAAAGCAAGTTAAAGTATATCAAAGTGAAATCAATATCTACATTGAAGAATAAAGTCTACTTCAAAAGGAAGTCTTGGGATCATCAATCAAATCAAGGCAACTAGAAGTCCTACACCAGCAAAAGTGTTGGATCCTCTAGTCACCGTAAAAAGACCACAAAGCCCCTCATCAAGTTGAATATATCTACAAAGCAAGGCATCCAAAAAACATAGACATTCAAGAGAGGAACTTCAAGGACCAATATCACATCATCTTGGAGTAAGTCGAAACTTTAGAAGGATTTTTGATCTACACTCATTCACCACTGAAGAAGTCGAAGTATCTTGAAGGTTATTTATCCAAAGAAGGCTAAAAGGAATTTCCATCATCTTCAAAAGGTTTCAAGGCAGTCTCCCCTTAGTGAAGCATGATCTCCTCCTTATCCTTAAATAATATCATCTAAGGAAGCATCAAGAGGTCCTCATCAAATCAACATCATCAAAGAAGAGCTGGATCAAAGGCATTGTCATCATAAAAAGAAAATAAAAAAGGGGCAATCTCCTTTTATTGAGGAAAGGAGTTCATTTGAAAGAATATCATTCAAAAGGGGCACTAATACATCTTCATCAATCATAAACAACAAAGAAATCAAGTTGAATATTTCATCTTCACCTAACAAGTAAGTATCTTTATTCTATAATCAAAATCTAGTAAAATGACTTCGTTTTGCAAGGAGATCTATAAGCTGGTTGGGTCATCAAAATTCCTTGCAAGAAAAAGGAGGATAATCTTAGTCCTTGAAGAAAGTGAAGTCATTGATCATATCAATGGAAAAGTCTCTACACCATTCGAAGGTCAAGCATTATTTGAATACATGGAAAGGGATCAAGGGGCTAAAGGGATTTTTATAAAATTAGTTAAAGGTCCCCTCATTCCCTATATAGCAGAATTGGAGACATCAAAGTTATATATGATAAAATGGTAGAACTATTCTCTGAAGATGCAATAAAGAAGGTCACATCACTTAGATATGATCTACGCAAATTGAAGGTATCAAAGGATAAATGGCTATCTTCATAAGGTCTCAATTATAAGATTTGGGAAAGATAATATTCTGTTGGCTTGTTGGGGCTTGACTCAGGTTCAGAGGTGATTTAGCCAAACAAATCTCGGTACTACTGGCCCTTTCGGCAACAGTCAGCGGAGCGCGGACTGAGGTCTCACTCGAAGTAGTATGGAAGGGTGCTAGAACCAGGTTTCCGCACCCTAGAGATGTCTGATGAGTTCAAGTGGTCCGTGGTTTGACCCTATGTGCACGTTGCTACGTGCACTTACCCGTTCCTCACAACCTGAGATGCTGCTGTCGCGCAGCCCTACTTGAGGCCTGAACATTGTTATTACCCAAGTCCTTACTAATATTCCAACATTAATTGATTAACTTAGCTTACTTGCATGTGTAAAGTATACTTAGCAATATAAATCATTCATACAAGTGTGCATTGTAAATAAACATGATATTTGCAATTGATATCAAACATGTAATAACTCAAGAACAAATACAAAAAATATGGATAAAACTTCTTTTATTATTCTCTTCTTTGGTAACAGACTTGACTCTGCCCTGCGCACTTAGTTGTAAGGGTCTGCGCACTTAGTTGCAGACAACTAGGCCTCTGTGCACTCAATTGCAGAGCCTTTTTCCTACTCTATGACCCAAGACACACTTAGACACTTGTTCCATGCTTCTACTTCTCTACCTCATACTTCACTCTCCCTAACTATATTTTACACTTAGAGCCTCGTTCAATTTATATAATCCCATGGTCCGTGGACCATGGGTAGGCCGACATTACATTACAAACTAGGGCAGACAACCCTATGACTCTAACATACTTCCGCGCTCGCAATTCATGGGGATTTACAACATTATTCGGTCAAAACACGGGCTTTGAGCCCAAAAACATGCTTTGGGGGGGGGGGGGGGGGGGGGGGAATTCCATGCCCAACAGGCCCCCGACACAAACATTGTGACTTGCCCTCGAGTCACTCTGCAGGTGCGGCGATCTTGGCATGGAGTTACTCCAACTATCCTCGAACTGTGCTAATGTTGGCAGCGCACTGAGCCGCTGTTTGCTGAATCTGTTGCATCCTCTGTTCTAAGATCTCCGTGTCTGGGGTGCTTCTCTGCATTAATGTATGCATCCCCTGTATGTGCGTGAGCTTTCCTTCGATGTTTGTCGTGATAGTGAAAGCCTCGTCGATCCATGGCTGGATGTGCACTTTGAGAACTGACTCCTTATGTCGCCTGCGTCCACCTGTTCCTTCAGTGCCTTGGCTTGTTGCATCCTTGCAAGCCGCTAAGTGAGGACTATTGTCTGCATAGTTCCTCTAACACTGTCATATTGCCGCTAAATTTCTTGCGTCTCTGTCTCTAGGCGCTAGATGTTGGGATCCTCCCGCAGAGTTGTGAGTACCTCAAGTGCTTGCTCCAACAACGTGGTACAATCTTGCACTACACTTCCAATTTCTTCCAATCCTGCTGCAATAGTGCTAGCACACTGTTCTCAGACCTCTGGGGCAGTGGAAGGCTGTGCCTTTAACCGTAGCTTGACGATCTAAAGATTTAGCACCAGCTGAACCTTGGTCGTTTCTTCTCTAGCCTCGCAGACTTCGGTTTCCAACATGTGAATCCACACCTCTACTAGTAGATCTGCTGGGATGGCCAGCTTTGGGATGCGTCAGCCTTTGATAATTCTCTGTCAATGATGGGGGATTGTCCTCCAACAGATTCCCCGCTACTAGCGTTATGGATAACAACAACCACGCGTAGTGGAAGGTTTTACCTTGCTCCTGGACTTCGCAATAGTTCTTCAAAAATTCCTAATAGAGGAAATCAGACCAGTTGAACTGGACCCCCTCCACGCACTGCTCAGCTAGTGCGACTACTGACGCCGGTACCTCATCGGCGCGACACTTCCTCATAACTTTTCCAGCCAGGAGTTGGGTTTCTACGCGTACCCCTTTGTCCTTGATGTTGGAGATGGCGTAGCCCCTTTTCTTCTTCTCCATCTTGTATTTTGTCTTCATGGCTTCTATAAGGGCCAAATCACTACCCTTTCTTTTGGTTATGGTTGCGAGGTCCTTTCCTTTGCAGGGGAGCTGAGAAATGCGGTGAATGAGGTCTACCATGATGGGGAGTGGCTCCTCCAACCATAGATACCCATCATGCACTAGGCCTAATAGCTACCTAATGACGAAAATGGTGATGGGCACGCAATGGAAATGCAGTATCCATAGTAAGTGCAGCAACCTGACCTTTTCCACACCATGCAACCATTTCTGTGGCTCTAATGTTGTCACCACCCCCTTAGTGTTGTGCTTCATGAGGTTCCTGGTCTCTAGTTTAGGGAACTTCTCGTGGTCAGCAAGGTCCTAATCTTTAAACTTCATGGTTGGTATGCGGCCCAGGTGTGTGCCTTCAAACACTATGTCATCTGTGAGGAGCGGAGTCTGGAGTGAACTCTTGGTTTCATCCAAGTCCTTCAGCACTTTGGTCTTCCTTTTCTGTGGGGGAACATATGTGGGCAATTTTGTTGCAGAGCATATAGGTTGAATGTCCCCCTCCTTATCTTCATCGTCTTCTACTGTGATGGTCAAGGAATGCTGATCTTCTTCTTCCTCATTTGTGTTGATCATTACAAATTTCCCTTTTTCTGCCATTTATAGCTTGCTGCGTAGTGGGTTCCTTGGGGACACGTGTACAGGGGCCATTGCTTGTTTATCTTTCTTGGGCCTCAGCTTTCGCGGTGATTTGGGTATTTCTACCACAACCCCGATGCCTTCTGGAAGATCCTCCACCATTGGGGTCTGCGTGGCCTCACCGACAGTTATGTCTTCGATTCCCAAACCATCCTTAGTGGTTGTCATCATATCTAGCCTGTATTTTGTCGCTCGCGAACTTAGGGGCTCAATTATTGCTCGGCTCTCAATGCTTAGTGTTCTGCTTAAGCGCTTGATTATCAAATGACCAAGTGTTGTTCATTGGCCAGCCCTTTGTGTTTTATAACGCCTTTTGAATTCGAATTTGACCGTTCCCCCCAATTTCGGGCCATTAATGCTTTCTTGGTGGCATATTTTCCCAAATCTTGGTTATAAATCACATCTTAAATGCCCGCCGCCCGCTCTATTTGGCCTTAAATTGAGCATCTCATTGTGAAAAGTGACTCCAACGATCACTTTGTGGCCAATCCACGCAGTAGCGCAACCCTCCATGCGCGGTCGTGGACCTTGTGATGCTCTGCTTCTGCACACATCCCCAATATCATGCAGCTTTCAAGTAGAATAGTTTGTAGTCTTGCACTTCCTTTCAATTGCCTGGAGCGCTAAGACTATCCTTCTTGCAGCTAGTCAGGTGGTTGCACCAGCCATGTGGGGCTCCATCTCGTCCTCCACCATTGTTCACGGAGAATACCCACCTTCCATAGTTGTGGTCAGCCTCGTACACTTTATTACTTGCAACATGCTACCCTGGTCACTACGTTTGGTGATATGCGGTCCAAGCCAAGGCAACAGGCTAACTAGTTCACGAAAATAGTTATCCAACTTGTCAGTATGATTGTATGCACTGTTAGCGCTCAAATCTACCTTAGGCTGAAATAAGGTAAAACTCAAGGCTACATCAAACCACGCTCAGCCTCGTAGCTAGCCCTACGAGGACAGGAGAGGGCTCTCTCCGGGTCAATCTCGGCAAAGATAATCAATGAGGCTCGAGATGACTAAATTGGTAATTAATTTTAGTCTAGGTATGAAGTACAAGGAGTTTGAAATTGATTTTTTGGAGTTTTGTTGAATCTAAGGAAAAGGCAATTTTGGGTGCGGGGATGAGACACACTGTTTGCAGAGGTCTACTTGGGGCAAGGTAGGTGATTATATTGATGCTTTTAAAGAGAATTAATGGCTAGATCTGACTGGTGAGAAGTTAAGGAGAGCAAGAAGCTTTCAAGGACTCTCCATAAGCAGATGAAAACATGGAAAATAAAACAAACTTAAAAGGCAGAGCATAATAAATTACGGATTCTACCTTAACACTTCATTTGTTCAATTGCAGAAGATGAGAGAAGGAAAATGATACACATAAAAAACTTACAAATACTGAAAGAAGCACACCATCAACACATAAAGCCACATGAATCCCAAACAGTGCTGCAAAACCTTGGTCTTTCCTTTGCCAAAAATGCGGAAATGAATGTACAATAGAGTGTCAAGCTTTTCCCAAGGTTCCAACCCTGAAAATGACTTAGAAAATACATAATATAGGCAAGCCAACCCATTCCCTTGCCTCTAGGGGTCGAGCTCATCATCTTAGGAGCTGTTTCAACCAACTCTAAACAAAGCACTACAATCTAGGCAGTCAAAACAACTTGCCTCTTTAAGGTAGGAAACCAATTAATTCATTAAATTTTCACTCTTTGGTGAATGAATCTTCTAGAACAAGTAACTAAGTGTCAAAATTACATCATTTTTAATCAATTACATCAAGAGAAGTCCAAAATTACATCACAAATCAAAACTAGTCAAACTGGCTGAATTTCTGAGCTGAAAGATGAAAAATTGGCCAAAAATCCCTATGCACCGTGCGCCTTTCAGCCTGCTTTTGGGGCACTTCCTGACATCCAAATAAAGCTCAAAATAGCTGGTTGGAAAGCCCTGGATGTCTTCTATCTAGCCCAGGTTGAATTTCTCAATGTGGATCTCATTTTCCCCCTCAAAATGTCATTCTCCCGGAAGTACTTCCTGCTGGTGCAAAAGGTGATTTTCATGGTGTTTTTGGGCCTTTTGATCACGCAAAACTTGATGAAATGCTTTGGAAATAGCTGAGCATGCATAACTTACCATTACAAACCCAAAAATATAAAGTTTGCCTCCAGCAAGTGTCCCAATCATAAGCGCGCGCGTCGACGCGCTACGCGTTGAGCCAAAAAACCTGTTTTTAGGACAAAATTTTTCAAAATGACAAAAATTTCTCTGAATTTGCTCAAATTCAGAGTGAAGGCCCTCCATCATGTATTGTGCCCCACCAATGAAGCCTCAGCCAAAATTTGGAGTGGGTCGGGCTTTTTCTACCGTTTTAGTGCTTTGCTCAATCGCCTCTTTAGAATCTTCGTTTTTGCTTTGTAGACATGCATACGAGCCCAATAATGAGTTTTCATATGACAAAGCATGTATTTGTCTCTGTTTTCCTTTGCCAACAATTTCTCCAGATGAGTGTTAACACAGATGAGCATAGACTCTTGATCAATCGGTGTCATATCACCGGGTCTCTTTCGGGCCAATTCTCGATCCTCACGGATTTGCCGCAGCTCATAAAGTGTATGTTCATCCTCTAGCTGTTCGTTACGCTGCTCCAAGTAGTTTATCACCCACTTAGCCATCTGCAATTTCTTTCTTAGTGAGTCATTCTCAACCTTTTGCTCCCGGATGATCTCCTTTAGCTCCGAACTAGGAGAGCTCGCATCAACATCAATGATAGTGAAATCCGTGTCCCGGCATCCTAAAGGACCCTCATCATGCATAGGCCTCTTGCCTCTGTCCTGGATCTGTACCTGTGATGAAGAAGAAGGCGAGACCCCTTCCACATGATGTGGAGATAATACTCACTCTGCTGATGGAGTCAACGAGGCCCCTTCCACCCCGGGTGGAGATAGTACTTGTTGTGTAGATGCAAATAAGGCCCTGTGGCCTCGCTGGTATGTCACATACGATGGAGCACTTATATGCTTAGTCTCAAGAATGTCTGGCTGGTGTGAAGGCTCTCCCTCATCATGAACTATCTCGGGAAGCGGCTGTGACGCTGTGAAGAAGTCACGGGAGATGAAATCCTCCCAAGTAATGCCCTGCTGTGTCAACTGATGTATCACTATGATCTTGATCAGTGCGTAATGATATATACTTCTATGCTGCTGTGCTGGGGTATTCCTTTGTATTAAAGCCACGATCCTCTCTACGTTACGACACATGAAATACGGAATGTTCATCATACATACCCTCGTGAAATGCATCAACAAACGGACATGGTACGCATAGAGACGCGAGAATCTGCCCTCGCAGCTGAAATACCGAATGATGAGTTTCATCAATGGTGCAAACTCATCCCTCAGGAAGCTGAAAGGAAAAAATGTGCTCAGGTGTCTCATATACCCAGGTTTGATGTATGGCTCATAATAGAATTTGTCTAATTGCTGGCGTTTGTTCCATTCCTCTCCTACATTTGGTATCCCGATGGCCTGAGCAATAGTTGCTGGTGACAAAGTGAAATTTACTCCGGCGAGGTTTACATGGCCATCATGTAAATGTAGAACAAATAAACGAACTAGTTCACGATGATGCTGGGTTTGCGAGATCATCTCACAGTATTGGAAACATGATCGACGCTGAAAACAATCCATTGCAAGTGGGCAAGCCTGCAATTGAGCCAAAGAAGTAGGCTCCTCCATGACATGCTGACCACCTTTGCCACTTTTGTGAAACCTCCGTGGCACATTAACTTCAGCTGTAGAATCACTGTCATACTCCTGCTCATAGAATGAATCGGTCTTTGACATGAATTTGAAAACAAGATATCTGGAATATGTATGCTGATATATAAAACTGTGTGTGCAATTGAATGCAAACTACTCTTTGCTCTAACAATGCTGTGACCAAGGGGAAACAAATGCACAAGGGAATATTAGGAAAGGGAAAACATTAGGGAATTAGGGACTTTGGAAATAAAATGTAATTAGGGAAGGAAGGGGAAATGTAAATATAGGATAAGGGTTTTAGGGTTTTGGGATATTAGGTAGGATTAAGGCGTTTTTTATAGAGGTGGGGGATTAGGATTTCAGGGATTGTAGTGTAGGATTAATGAGGGAATTAATAGGGAAGTATGATGGGTAAATTTGGGAATGAGGAACAAGGGGAAATGGGGAAAAATACAACCTTGGTAACACACTGTTTTCAAACCCTACAACACTTTTTATATTGACAAAAGGAGGGCTTTCAAAATCAGATCTCCACGGCAATCATTCATGAACCCATCACATTCACCATTAAAAACAAAGCAAAGGCAATGGAGGTGAGCCTACCTGACAAGTTTATGTGAAGAGGAGGTGATTTGATGAGTTTTCGAACTAGTTTCGGGCTCCAAATTGTAAGCGCCGCGTGCCTTGCCCAGTGCGCCGCGCGCTTGTAAATTAACACTGGCGATTTGAGCCCAGTGCGCCGTGTGCAGCCAATGCGTCGCGCGCCTTACCCAGTGTGTCGCGCGCCAGAAAGTTGAACCAATCTCCACTCAAACTCACAAATTCACCTTGGAATGATTTTCTCCACTCTTGGCATGTATGATTTGAAAATTCATTGAAATATCTTTATAAAGACTCCAATTTTATTTTTGCTTGGTCCATAACCCACTTTGTAATGTTTTGTCTTTGACACTTTTTTAGGATTAATAGACTTTTGACTTTTTGGTTTCCTCCTTAAATTTGGTTGAAATAATGATTTTCTTTGACAATTTTTTGCAGGGATAGCTGTGATATAATCTGGCAAAGGAGACCAAGGCTGTGCCTGGACAATTCAAGAAATGAAATTTTTGAAAATTTATTACAAAAATGAAATGTCGACTTATCTTCAAAACAACTTTTTGAAGAGAAGTCCTAATCTATCCTTATAATGATAAAAATCTTTGAGATAACCACCTATCAAGGGCCTCCCTCTGCCTTGCTGACTTTATTAGACTTTGCAAAACCAAATTAACTTAACCCTAGACCTAATGACCGAGAACACTTGTCATGACCTAGAAATTGAAACAGGTCTGTAAATGACCTTTCAAGACTTGATTTTTATGAATAGACCTGAACCAGCAGTGCCAAGGACGAGGGGAATGAGTGACACAAACCATTCCGTCAGATTTATGGCATGCATAACGAAATGCAACTGATCGAATATTATGGGACACCTAAACATGAAATGCAAAAAAGAGTTTTGATCTTTGACGGAGGGATAACTAGGCCGACTCTAACATGCACCTTGCCTTACCACCCTCGGTTTTTTGACGAGAAATTCTTCCTTTATTTCATCTTCTTGCTTCTTGACCTCCGCGTCCATTAGAGCGCTTTTCTCCCTTAGTCGTACCCAGTCTTTTTCAAGTCCGCGAAGTCTAATGTTGCCCTGTCGGATTTCTTCCTCAAGTCTTATGTGTTATGTTTCTCGCGCTTGTGTGATTCCTTCATTCTAGGCTTCACGGACTATCGTATCTACTAGTGCTGCTATGCGTAGACTATGCTTCACATGCTCCATAGGGATTACAACCCCTGCTTCATACTTCAACTTCGGAAGTGCTTGCATAGTCAGGGTTTTGCACATAGTCTTATAAGCCCATAGAACGCTGGTACGTGCAGGTCCCAGTTAGTGCGTCTCACATAGTGGACCGTGTTTAACACTTCACACACCTTGTTAAAGGCTTCCCTGCATATAATCTTTGGCACACTTGGTTGTATCATACTTCGTCATTCATGCCTTCGTCGTGCCCGCTCCTACTTGTTGTTCCTGTTATCTATCGTGAGGATTGTGTGTGTTCATTTAGGTTGTGTACCATAAGCCTATACCCATCTGGAGAGGTGGCGCGCATCACTTTTCTACATTCATGCCAATTCTCAAAACTTCTTTGATGCGTACCCCACCATCTTGCGAGCGTAGCACATAGTGCCTGTTATCACTCCAAGAAACTCTCCTAGGTTGTATTTCGGAGATGCTCGGGAACATTACAAACTCGACAAAATGTTGGAAACGGATGAATGGGAGGGATGATGCTTGTTCAAGCCAAATAACCACTTCTACTATGCTTAACTCCAGACATGGGTGAACACCCCCAGACTACAAGGCTTTAGACCACCAATTACTCATAGTTTGAGGATTAAGTGAATATGGAGAATACTGACCACACCAGTAGATGCATAAGAACATGTGATGGCCGGCTGCAACCAATAAAGAGGTTTGCAAATCTATCTCCCAATGCACAGACATGATGACAACTCTCTGGCATTAAGTAAACAGGGACTTGCATAACACATTCAATGATACATACAAGACTCTAACACATAAGTGACAGCACCTTAAATGCTAAATATCAAGAGCACATGAAACTACATAACAGGCATAGCCTAGAACAGAGAAGAAGTGGAAAGTGAGCAATTAACAACAAAAGAAGCTTGTATTAGCTGAAAATGAAGACCAGACCTTGCAAGTATCAAGGTAGTTACAGTCTCCAAAAGTTAAACCTTACATCAAAACAACCACCATCAACCTCATTACGTCTGTGTTCTAGGTATATATAGAGTTTCATTACAAAAATATTTTGCTATTCTGGATGTGGATGGGTCATAATGGACCACCAACTGCTTTAATTCTCTGATGGAGTCTCTGTTACGATCTGCTTGCTTTAATGAACAAAATTGATCTTCCTAGATGCTCTGCTGTACTTCTCGAGCAGGCAGAGTGTTATATTGAAGGAGTTCCATAATTGATAAATGCCATAATCTGCTCGAGGCATGTCCTTCTCATCCTTCGGCCATACTGCTCTTGAATGTAGTGGTTGAGGTTCTGCCATAGATGGTACCGGGAACTAGTTATACTCGTCCTTCTCCCTCTCGGGTACACAATGCATTAAATGAAGTAGTTAAAATAGTAATGCACCAGACACTGCTATATGGTCGCTTCTGTCCTTCGGCTGCATGACATGGCCAGGGGCGAGGACTGCATGGTGGGTAGACAAACTGAATGGAGGAACGAGGCTGGCCATCAGATTCGTAATTGAACGATGGAGATTGGTTCGCAGAAGCTATTGGGAGACATGAGATTGGGATGGACGAGGGCCATTGGATCTCATATGGTCGGATCCAACAGTGATTAGGGGTGGAAGCTGCATGGAGTTTATCGGGCGGGGAGAGTAGGGCTAAGCGGTAAGCGGTAATGCTCGCACCGCTTTCAAAGGTCGGGTGGTAATCGTATGTGAGCTAGCGATTATAATAAGCGCACGACGTGTGGTAGATGGGACAGGGTCAATACCGCTTTTCCCATGAGTTAATGCACGGGCTACTTGCAGGATCAGAAGTAGCGTATGACGTCAGATCATGGGGCAAGGATGATCGGACGGTGGGAACTTGATGACGTGTTAATGAGCGGGGAATTGGTGGAGACCTTTAGATTGTGATGCATCGATCGGACTGTGGGGGTTTAACGCACAAGTGTTTTGATTGATGTGACAGGGAAAGACTATGTGGAGTGTGTGGTTATATGGATAAGGTCACATTATGGAGTTTAAGTGCCCGGGGTTTAAGGAAAAGGGGCTCATGCCAAGCAGTTAAGAAAATAGAGATGGCAGGAGGGTAAGGGATGAAGAAAGATAACCGGCCATGAATCCCTCTATGCACATTCAAGTAGACCGAGCCTGTCTCTGACCTTAGGAGATGATCTTAGTATAGCAGAGCTAACATTGGCTCCTTCTGGGGATGAGATCCTCCCTGTGAGGTCTCAAGAACCTGCAGATCAATGCCTTTCTGATAAAAACCAATTAGCAAAATTCCTAGTGTTCCATTGGGCATGGAGTCTGACTGGTCCTACATTAAAATTGATAAAACAAAATATTTACAAGTTTAAGGGCAAAAGACCTTAAGTCACATAATTTTCAGAAAACGCCCATTAACTGGGCCATCAAAAACTGCTTCTTCCCCCATACTTTGTAGCATGAAGGTATTGTTCCCTTGGATCCGAGAAATAATAAAAGGGCCTGTCTAAAAAGCATCAAACTTCCCATGGTTGCCTTTCTTTTCTTTTAGTGCATCCCACTTCAGAACCAAGTCTCCAACCTGAAAATTAATTGTTTTTGCCCTTTTGTCAAAAGCTTCCTTCATCCTTTTCTGATGTGTTGTAGCCTTTTCAACTAGCTGTTCTCTGATTTGATGTACCTCTGCTAAATCAGTGATCCTCTTTGCCATGTCTTCTTCCTCATTTTGTTCTTGTTGTAGGAACTTTGCCATAGGGAGTGTAAGCTGAATTGGAAATACTGCCTTTGTGCCATACACTAGCTTGAATGGAGAATTCCCTGTGGATCTCTTAATGGTCACTCTATCAGCCCACAATGCATATTTGAGCTTAGAATCCCAATTCTTTTTGTTGTCCTCCAACAGCTTTTTTATTATCCTTATTAAACTTTTGTTGGAAGACTCTGCTAGACCATTACCTTGAGGGTAGTATGAGGTGGAATGAACTAGTTTAATACCCATTGAATTGCACATATCCAACAATTCTTTTGCTCTGAAGGCTGTTGCGTTTTCTGTGATTAGCTTGTGTGGACAACCAAATCTGGTAAAGATGTGCTCGATCAAAAACTTCATGACCACATTATGATCAACCTTCTTGGTAGGGATTGCTTCAATCCACTTAGTAAAGTAATCAGTGGCTACTAATATCCATCTGTGCTGGCCACTGGAATGTGGGTTGATTTCTCCAATGAAATCCAAGCCCCACTGCTGAAAAGGTCCTTTTGCATGTATGGGTTTTAAGGGCATATATTTCAATTGTTGTTTCCCTTCAAATCTTTGGCACGTGTCACAAGATTTAACAAATGAAAATACATCATCAAATAAGGAGGGCCAATAGTACCCAGCTCTGAGGATCTTATGGGCTGTAGTCTTCCAATAATGATGCCCTCCACACATGCTGGAATGAAACTGCTGCATAACCTCTATTGACTGTTCTTTGTCTAGACACCTCAAAAGCATTCCAGATGGATCCCTCCAATAGAGAAAATTTTTATTAATGCAATATTTAGCTGCCCTAAGCTTAATAGTTCTGGCTTGACTTTCAGTAAAGCTTGGAGGGATTTCTAGCTTCAATAAGAATTCAACTATTGCAGAGTACCAATCACAAGAAGCTAGATTTTTTGCCACTGACTGCTTTCTCTCTGGTTCAAATGCTTTCTCTTCTTCTGTTTGACCCTTTTCTGAATCTGTGCTTATGATATTTATATCCAATGTTCTGCAATTTTCTTCAGCTAATAACCTGGCAAGACCCTGACCTCTGACAAGTTTGGTGGGCTTCAGTTCTATATTGAATTCAATCAACTTTGCAATCCATTTAGCCCTTCTTCCATCAACATCAGGCTGTGTTAGGACATCTTTTATTGCAGCAGAGGGTACATATGCAATTATCTTGGAATTTAGAATATAAACTCTGAAAGCTTTCAAAGATTTGATAAGAGCATATGCTTGTTTCTCAATAATATCATACCTCAGCTCAGCATCCCTTAAGGTTTTGTTGAAAAATGCCACTGGATGCTCTGAGCCTTCCTCATCTGCTTGCAATAAAACTACTGCAAGGGTGTCTTCAGAGGCAAAAGAAAATATATGGAACTCCTTGTTGTAATCTGGACTAATTAAAGTAGGAGCCTCCATAATAGCTTTTTTAATGGAATCAAATGGTTTTCTTGCTGCACCGGTCCATTTGATCTTTGACTCCTTTTTCAACATGGAGGTAATATGCTTCATAAGTTTTGCAAAATTTGGGATAAACGTCCTCACAAAATTTATTTTACCCAGGAAGGACTGGATGTCTTTCTTTGATCTCGGGACAGACAAGGTCTGTATTACTTTTACTCTTTCTGGGTCAATTCAGACACCTACAGCAGAAACAATATGTCCCAACAACTTACCTTCTTCTAAAGCAAACTGTGACTTTTTAGGATTGATCAAAATCCCAAACCTTCTACACTTTAAAAACACTTTCTTCAAATGTTGCAAATGGTCTTGATGGCTGCTGGAGTATACTGTTATGTCATCAAGGTAGATAAGGACAAATTTATCCTTGTCTCCCACAAATGCTATATCCATAGCTCTCTGAAAGGTGGCTCCAGCATTCATCAACCCAAAAGGAATCTTGGCATACCTAAAAGTGCCCCAAGGAGTGGTGAATGCAGTGTTTTCTTGGTCATCTGTATGTACAACAATCTGATTAAAGCCTGAAAATCCATCTAAGAAAGACATCACTTTAGCCCCTGAGACCTTTTGCAACAAATGCTCCATCTTTGGTAGAGGATAATTATCTTTCCTAGAGCATTTGTTTAAGTTTCTGAAATCAACACAAAGTCTGATTTCTCCACTTTTCTTCCTCACTACTACTAGATTGGCTACCCATTTTGAATATCTGAGAGGGACTATGATTTTGGCAGCCAATAGCTTCTTGATTTCTTTTTCAATTAGAGGAAGGAGCAAGGGGTTTATTGGTCTTAGGTTTTTCTTGAAAGGGATGGTGTCTTTCTCTAAAGTGATTTTATGCTGGATGATCTTCTTATCATATATTTTTAGGTCGCTATATTCCCAGGCAAAGACATCAGCAAATTTCTTCATTAAATTGCAGTGTTTAGCACATTGGTCAGCAGACAGATGGGTGGAAAAATTTATGTATCTAGGCTGACCTAGACTCCCTATATCATGCTTACAGACTGCAGATTGGTCTTCTTTTTGGGTAGCCTTGTAAGGCGCATCATTTTGGTCAAACAATCTTTCTAAAGGAATTAGACCCTTAGGTATATAATTGTTGGGAAGTTGGACAATGCTATTTTTGCCAATTTTATTTCTAAGCTGGGATTGGGGGTTTTCTTCCAAAGCTTCATTCTCTTGGTCAATTTGCATTTCAGAAAATTCATCAATGACTTGCAAGAACCTATTTACTTCATCATCATGTTCAAAAACTTTCTAGTGGTGGACATTATCAGGCAAGGATGGTCTATATTTCATTTGAACTTCATAAACAAGTCTGGGAGGCATGGGAAGGATAAATATGTTAGCAGACACAACAAGGGAATCAACAAGCTGATTTTTGGCTCTAGGGATGTATGAGATACAAAAACTGTCAAAAGAATATTTGAGTCTCCATACCTCATCTCTGTATGATTTCAGCCTTGGGTGCTTTGCTTGAAATGTTCTATTTACTTGCTGAATGATTAGATCAACATCTCCAAACACATTTATGTTCTTGATTCTCCTGTCTTTAGCTGCATTCAGGCCCAATATCAGAGCCTCATACTCTGCTATATTGTTTGTGACCTGAAAATCCAGCTTAAAAGATAGTTGTGTGTTTTTTTATTGTGGAGATATCAACACCACCCCTGCTCCTGTAGTCTCCCTCGAACATGCTCCATCAAAGAACATATCCCAAACTTGACTTCCTTGCTCTTCCATGGCCTGAACTATTTGTTTCCTGAGTTGCATTGAGGCCTTCTGGGATTCTTCTATTTGGAGAATACATGCTCCAAAATCGGTGTCCACATCATAAATAGGATGATTAGAAGGATTCTTTTCATCACTGACGATGTATGCCAGCTGTGCTTCTCTGTACAATTTCCTGCTTTCTCCTCCAAAGACTGGGACAATAGCATAAGATAAATCATTCTGTAATGTCCCACCTAGTCTCTTAATCCATCCTCTAGATAACAACATGCCAAACTTGGAAGGGACATCTTCTACCACAATGTCCATTACCATGCTCTTCATGGGCAACTGAGTTAGGGTAATGGCTAAATCTTTAATCAATCCTAGGCACTTTACTTTCCTTGAATCTGGTCTGGTATGGTCTGGTGATATCAAGGCCTAACTCTTCCATGATAGATTTTGGCATCAGATTGTGGCTAGCCCCAGTGTCTAGCAGGCAATTGTGAAGGATTTTATCATGAATGGTCAAGGAGACATAAAAAGATGGAGAATTATTATCAGTAGGTTCGGTCATTGGGCTTAGCACAGCTGCATGTCTATCATCTTGCAAATTGAGAGAGTCAGTGGAGGTTTGTGTGGCTTTCAATTCAAGAGCTTCAAGGATAGGCTTTCTAAACACTTCACTCTTTACAAGTTCTAACAGAGGCACAAATATTTTCAATTTCTGAACTTCTGCTTCAAAGCTGAAAGGGGAAGGGGACTTATTAGGACCTCTTACCTCTTGAACTGGTGCTTTTAGGATGACTGGATCAGCTACTAGTCTCTTCTGTCTGGTATTTTGTGACTCTGTTTGGACAACAACTCTCTAGGCAGGACTCTCCTTGACATTATTTGCATGAGACCTCATATTGTATCTTTGCTGTTCACCAGTCTACAAAACAACCTCTCTGTCCCATTCTTGACTGGTCTGGTCCAACAACAAAGCTTCTTCATATGCAGCCAATGTCAAAAAGGTAGCACTGCCTTTATCTTCCATACAATGAATTTCATCCTCATCTTCAATATGTTCTTCCTCCGTGACTACATTTTGAAAAGAAGCTTTAACTTTCTGATCTTCATTGGATTCTTTACCCCTCTATATTATTTGCAATTACTCATTTGCTCTTCTGAATGGATTAGGATTTCTTGGAGCAAATGTATTTGGGAGCCTTGCCTTCCCAGAGTTCTGCTCAATCTTTAGCTTAGATATTTCAGCAGCCAATGACTCTATCATTCTAGTCATTTTATCTAATTTAGGCTCTGAAGATGAGGCAGAGGAAGAAGAAGCCTCGCCTCTCTGCCTCCTTCTGTCAGCATGAATTTTAAGCTTTTCTGCAGCCATTATATTGGATTCTACTTCTAGAGCTGCATCTTGCATATCAGCCAGAGTGGCACATCTTCTTTCTCTCAACAATAAGCAGAAATCAGAGTCAAAAGCATTGGCATAAGTGAGTTTGGCAGAGGCGGGGGTTGGCTTTACCTCAGCTAGTATTTTACTATACATCCTATTAAATCTTTTATTAAAATCAGGCAAAGATTCCCCATTTTCTCTCTTTAGGTTACCAAACTCAGTATGGTAATACAACAAGTCGTTTTTATCTCCCCAGTGCTTTAAAAATGCATCATCTAAGGCTTCAATATCAACAATAGATCTAGGGGTCAACTCTCTAAACCAATTTCTAGCCTCTCCATCAAGGCTCTGGACAAAAACTCTGATCCACACATCATTTTCACTAATCTCTAAGTTATCAGCATAACTGTAAAAAGCTTCAAGGTGTTCTTCAGCAGTTACCCCATATGTACCAGTGAACTTAGGCATGTATTTCTGATATTCTCTTGCAGGCATGGCATTCAAAGGGACAAACAAAACCAAGGGTCCATACCTAGCAGCTATAATTCTCTCCATATTCGTAGGTGCTTGCTGGCCTACCATGACTGGGGTATGTGGAAGGATACTGGTAGATTGAATAGTGGGAAACAATGAAATGGATGACAGAGACAAGGGAATATGATGGACTATATGGGAGGCTTTCTTTTGACTGAGATCCAAAGGGGAACTAAATGAACAAGGAGCTATATGAATCTCTGAAGGAATTTTCTCACCAGCAATACTAGGCTCTATAGCTTCAAATGATACATTCTCAACTATAGCCTCCTCTTACAGAGATACATAAGATTTATTAGGCTTACCTAATCCTGATGCTCCTTTCTGTGATGTTCTCTTCTACTTAACAGTCTTCTCAGGGTCAGGCACTGGGACAACTGGTGATTTGTGAGGATTTCTTTGAGTATGTCTCACAAACTGAGTCAGAACTGAAACGTGGAGTCGCCACCAGGTTGGTTCTCCAGTAGAGTCGCTAGATAGATGATTACAACCAGAAATGTGCCCAGACTTTGTCTATCATCAAAATCTGGAACTGTGTCGTTCTCCCAGGGAAGCCGAGCTTCAATATCCTCTCCCTGGCAACGACACCACTTAATGTTATCACCCCAAGAAACTCTCCTAGGTTGTATCTCAGAGATGCTCGAGAACATTACAAACTCAACAAAATGTTGGAAACAGATGAATGGGAGGAATGATGCTTGTTCAAGCCAGATAACCACTTCTACTATGCTTAACTCCAGACATGGGTGAACACCCCCAGACTACAAGGCTTTAGACTACCAATTACTCACAGTTTGAGGATTAAGTGAATATGGAGAATACTGACCACACCAGCAGATGCACAAGACCATGTGATGGTCGGTTGCAACCAATAAAGAGGTCTGCAAATCTATCTCCCAATGCACAGATAGGATGACAACTCTCTGGCATTAAGTAAACAGGGACCTGCATAACACATTCAATGATACATAAAGACTCTAACACAGAAGTGACAACCCCTCAAATGCTAAATATCAAGAGCACATGAAACTGCATAACAGGCACAACCTAGAACATAGAAGAAGTGGAAAGTGAGCAATTAACAACAAAAGAAGCTTGTATTAGCTGAAAATGAAGACTAGACGCTGCAAGTATCAAGGTAGTTACTGTCTCCAGAAGTTGAACCTTACATCAAAACAACCACCATCAACCTCATTACATCTATGTTCTGGGTATATATAAAGTTTCATTACAAAGATATTTTTCTATTCTGGATGTGGAAGGGTCATAATGGACCACCAACTGCTTAATTCTTTGATGGAGTCTCTGTTACGATCTGCTTGCTTTAATGAACAAAATTGATCTTCCTGGATGCTCTACTGTACTTCTCGAGCAGGCAGAGTGTTATATTGAAGGAGTTCCATAACTGATAAATGCCATAATCTGCTCGAGGCATGTCCTTCTCATCCTTCTCGTCCTTCGGCCATACTGCTCTTGAATGCAGTGGTTGAGGTTTTGCCATAGATGGTACCGGGAATTGGTTATGCTCGTCCTTCTCCCTCTCGGGTACACAATGTGTTAAATGTAGTAGTTGAAATAGTAATGCACCAGACACTACTAGATGGTTGCTTCTATCCTTTGGGTGCACGGCATGGCTAGGGGTGGGGACTGCATGGCGGGTAGACAAACTGAATGGAGGAACGATGCTAGCTGTCGGATTGCGTAATTGAACGACGAAGATTGGTTCGCAGAAGCTATCGGGAGACATGGGATCAAGATGGATGAGGGCTATTGGATCTCATATGGTCAAATCCAACAGTGATCGGGGTTGGAAGCTGCACGGAGTTTATCGGGCGGGGAGAGCAGGGCTAAGCGATAAGCGGTAATGCTCGCACCGCTTTCAAAGGTCGGGTTGTAATCATACGTGGACTAGCGATTACAATAAGTGCACGATGCATGGCAGATGGGATAGGGTCAATACCACTTTTCTCACGATTTAATGCACGAGAAGCTTGCGGGATCAGGAGTAGTGTATGATGTCGGATCACGGGGCAGGGACGATCGGATGGTGGGAACTTGATGACGTGTTAACGAGCGGGGAATTGGTGGAGACCTTTAGATCGTGATGCATCGATTAGATGGCGGGGGTTTAACGCACAAGTGTTTTGATTGATGTGACAGGGAAAGACTATGTGGAGTGCGCGGTTATATGGATAAGGTCACATTATGGAGTTTAAGTGTCCGGGGCTTAAGGAAAAGGGGCTCATGCTGAGCAATTAAGAAAACAGAGATGGTAGGAGGGTAAGGGATGAAGAAAGATAACCGGCCAGGAATCCCTCTGTGCAAATTCAAGCAGACCGAGCCCGTCTCTGACCTTAGGAGATGATCTTAGTATGGCAGAGCTAACAGTGCCCATTTCAGAGCATCAAAACATTGCTATTCTAGCACTTCTCTTTCAAATTTGTTCAGGAATTCATCCACCACTGTCAACCCATCATACATAGGCAGATCCCTGACCTCTGTTGTCACGCAGTGTAGTGATCTTACCATCATGTTGCAATTGAGCGTGGTTACCTCGTGTAACCGGTTCTACCATCGTTCTATTTCCTCATCCGAATCCGATGTGTAGGAGCTTTCACGCTCCCACAAAATCCTGTCATCTGTTGTAGGATTTACCCAATCATGTTCCTGAGTAGTTATCTTGTAAATATAGTCTAGATCATTGTCGTGCACTGGCTCCATGTAGCACGATCCTTCCATAAGGTCAAAAGGTACTACTATGCGCAGTGAATTTTTCTCAAAAATCATTTTGCGCTTCTTTAGATTTATCACCTTGTTCATATCAGTGGCCCAATCTATTCCCAGTAGTGCGGGATAGGGATTGCTGTCATCGACAATCTCTATCACTTCAAAATCTACAAGCGTGCTTGCACCTTCGATGTCTACCATTATTCCTTGCAATCTTCCCACCGGTATGATCTTCTGCTGGTTCACCATTTGCAATTGAATAAGGGACCATTGCAACTCGGGCCTACCCATGCGCTCCCATGTCTTCTTTGGCAGTAAGTTCACGTCCGATCCTAAATCTAGAATCACTTGATCCATTTCATATTCCCTGATTTTTGCAGTCAATCTCATTTCCCTTCCTGTTCACAGTATGTTCTTCCCAAGCTTCCAGAGTACACGCGGTTCTCTTGACCCAGCACACCTAGTGATGAGTTCTTGTAGTCCCTTCACAACCTTGATGTCGCGCAATAGCTTCATGCATGTCTCCAAAAAGGTAGTAAGCATTGATGGGTCCATCTTTGGTTCTACTTTGTCTTTACTACCTGAAGTGGAGGCCTCTATGAAGCTCTTCTTAGCTTCCATGAATGTCTCCTTTGCGCGCTCCAAATCGAACTATGGTTCCTTTGTAGGAGCCTTGCGAACCCAAGCACTTTCTTCAGGTTTCTTGTCCTTGTCATCTCCTGTCGTAATACCGCTTCGGAGCACAATGTTTACATTCGGGTTCTCTTTGCGCAACTTAGACCTCATCATTTGTAGATTTTGAGTCGGGGGAGGCTGGAGTATTCGTTTATCGCGCAACCTCGTTATCAGTGCGGGGCAGTCCTCCATCTCATGGTCAAACTGGGTACAATATAAACATGAGGCTCTTGTCAAATTTGTACAATCGCGGGCATAATTCCCTAGCCCTTCGCAATTGTAACAAATTAGCTGTCTGCGACCCCTTCTTGGTCCCATTCCACCTCGACCTCATCCGCGCCCTTGAAATCCAGCACGCACCATCCCTGTATTTTGATCGAGGGCTTGTGTGATCTGAAAATCACTCATGAGTGACCTTAGTTAATGAATTAATGAATGAAGGTATTACAAACTCATGTTATGGTGTTTGTCTATGTTATTTTAGGCAACGGATCGATCAGATTGAAAAATACACAACCACTGGAAGAATGGAAAACAATAAGAGAAACACAGTAAGCAAATGCAAGAACACAACAGATTTAATAAGGATTTCACCCTATTCTCTAGGGCTATGTCTCCAGTCCAAATTTTAGTGGTGGCCTTCTTTTATTGTGTCTTTAAAGCAGAGATTGACAACGAGGAGCTCAATTTGAGTCTCCTGAAATAGATAATGCTTAGTAGGGTGGTTCTTGGATTCCCCAAGCCGCTAGAGTGCACAAACTCTTTTCCTTTCCAATCCTTGACCTCTCTGGTCTTGAATGGGAGGAGCCCAATGTGGTGCTCAATTCCTGACAGATCCTCATAGGGATTGCTTGAACCTCTCAAGCTTTCTATCTGCTCGATGTTGCCTTAGGTCAGCTCGGCTCTCTGTTTTCTGCTTTTTGCTTCACTGTCTTTTCTTTGCTCTCACTCTCTTTGTCTTCGTTCTCTTCGTGTTCTATTCTCTGTTTGTTCATCGCTTAAAGCTAATATGTCCTTGACTGTTTGATTCCTCTTCCACCCCCTTCGGTTTTCCTGCTACTGTTCATTTGGAGTTCCTTGCCTCTGCGTCATCGCCATCGTACACAGGGAAGTGGCCACTTGTCCTCTCATGAACTACACCAACTCTTCCTCGTCGGTTCGGTAATTCAGTTACATTGTGGAATGACTCATCTGCCAACTCAATAGTCAAATCGGACTTCAAACTTCTTTATGCTGCAGCTTAATTCCCTTGTCAAATCCAGTTTCTCCATTGGGCGCAATCTCCGCCATAAGATTTGGAGCCCCCATACCCTACGATATTCACTCATTTCATGCGGTTGACTTGCTCAACCGTTAGTACGCGATGAGAGGTGGTTTTCTCTCTCATCCGCCAGACACACGTCGTGTGCTGAATGGAATCACTCGTTTTCAGCCAAATCCGCTTACCACCCAAGGATGATCCCGATATACTGTGGGTTTTGGAGCGCGGGACCCTCATTTTTCCTTAGTGCTTTCCTCACGGTTTCTTGGCTTCCCATGCGACCGAGCGCTTGGGGCCTTTCCTTCTCGAGGGTTTTTCCCAGCGATGCGTGATTAGGTGCTAATCGCGCATCAAAAATGGCCTCCGTTTCCTGATCCGGGCTTCCCAACTGCCAGTTTTGCCTCCTGCGCAGTCTCCATGGGCCTCGGTCAGCGCACTTTGACCGAGGTCCTCATCATTCCTTACTGGTTGCAAACTGCCACTATCCAGAGGTCTTCCCGATCGCTCTTTGTTCATAAATTTTGAAGTCTGTCCTGATTCGATACTGTCATGGCACTTTGATAATTCTTCATCGATCCAATTTGGATCACAACCTTCCCACTGAAAATCTTTTGGACCACCAAAAGTTGGTTTTCAAGCATCGACTAAGTGAGGGTACAATTGTCTCACTTGTCTAATCTCTATCCACTTTGCACTGCTCAGCTTTGAACCCTTGAGCCCAATTTTGAGTTACTCAACATCTCCTCTGCGCGTCGTCCTCACCTTCCTGTCCAGAACTGTGTCTTCCTACATTTCATTAAGATATTTAGGTAGCAGGTCATCAATAGAAGGCAACTAACTCTGCTCTTCAGGATCTTCAATTAGAGAGGGTTCAAACAATCTCAAGCAATCTGCATTTACGACTGAGTAGATGTGCATGTAAGCTGGTCGATCAAGGTGAAAAGCATTTTCACCAATCTTCTCAAGTATCTTGAAGGGTCCATACCTGATAGGCTTTAGCTTTTTTACCTTCACCTTGCATCCTTTCCTTGCTGATATACAACTAGACTTGGTCACCAACTTGGAAACTATGCTCCATCCAATGCTTTTCATGCCTTGCCTTGTATTTGCCTTGTCTCTTTTCCAGCTGTTCCTGTACTGCCTGGTGGATCTCTTGGATCTGTTCAATGAACCTAGTTACCTTGTCCACATCACTGTGTCCATCAACTATGGTATCTTCACCAAAGACAAAATCCAAAGGAGACCTTGGTGTGAAACCAAAACAGGTCTCAAAAGGAGATCTCTGTGTAGAAGAATGTTTTGCTCTATTGTAAGCATGCTGCACATAACACAAATGTTCATCCCAAAGCATAGGTTGTTTGCTGCAATATCCTCTGAGCAACTGGATCACTGTCCCGTTGACTACTTCTGTTTGGCCATCAGTTTGTGGATGAAAAGCTGTGCTTTTCTTCAGTTTGATGTCCATTAGTTCCCACAGACTTGACCAAAACTTCCCCACAAATTGGGTGTCTCGATCAGATACAATGGAAGTGGGTAATCCAAAATGAACGCATACATGTTCAAAGAACAGTTTTGTAGTTTGTTCAGCTGTAATCTGTTTATTACAAGGTATCAAAATACACATTTTGCTGAACCTATCCACAACAACATATAGAAAATCATGACCTTTCCTAGATTTAGGTAGTCCTCCAACAAAGTCCATGGAAACACTTTCCCAAGGGTGAGAAGGAACTGGTAATGGAGTGTACAAGCCTAGTTTTCTGTTGCTGGGCTTGCTTTTAGCACACATTGTACACCCTCTTACATATCTAGAAATTGACTTGTTCATTTTTGGACAATAACAAAATCTTTGCAGCTGTGCAACTATTCTACTTACCCCAAAGTGACCTGATATTAGCAAAGTGTGTGCTTCTCTAATTATCTTTACTCTTTTGATTTGTGGAATGCATAACTTCCCACAATGATATAAGAGTCGGTCCTTTACATGATAATCCAATTCTTCTATTCGTTTTCCTTGACTTAAAGTTGCATATACATCTTTAAAGTCTATATCTTGAGCATATTGTTCAATGTAGCTTTCATGTAGCACACAATTATGCTTAAGTATAGTAGATGCATTTATAATGGGTCTATATAACATGTCTGCAACTTTCTTGTGTATGCCCTTTTTATATCTAATGACTATATGAAACTGCTGTAGAAAACCCATCCATCTATAGTGCCTTGATTGCTGCAACTTAGTTTGGGAGTGTAGGTATTGAAGTGGTTGATGATCAGTATGTATTACTGTCTCTTTTCCCATTAAGTAATGTTTCCACTTTTCACACTCAGAAATAATGCATACAATTCTTTATCATATGTAGGATAGTTAACTACTGCAGGATTAAAAGTCTCAGAATGATAACATATGGGTTTACTATGCTGTGTCAACACTGCTCCCATGGTATAATCACTGACATCTATTTGGATCTCAAATGGTCTTTGAAGATCAGGTAGTGCTAGTACAGGTGCTGTACTAATCTTTTCTTTCAAGGTGTCGAAGGCTTTTCGCTATTTTCCTCCCCACTAAAACACCTTGTTCAATCCTATTAAAGCATGTAAGGGAACTGCAATTAAGGAAAATTTAGAAATGAACTTCCTCCAATATTGTGCTGCTCCTAAGAAGCTTCTAACTTCTGTAGCAGATTTGGGTTTAGGCCAGTTTACAATGATTTCCACCTTAGAGGGATCTATCTTCAATTCACCACCCCCTACTATATGACCCAAATAATTCAGAGATGTTTTTCCAAATTCAAATTTTGAGAGTTTAACATGAAGTTTTTACCTTTTCAGAACATCTAGTGTCTTCTTAACATGCTTCAAGTGTTCTTCCCACGTTTCTCTAAAAATCAAAATGTCATCTAGATACACAATAACAAAATCATCAAGAAAAGGTCTGTGTACATCATTCATTAATCTCATGAAAGTAGCAGGAGCATTAGTTAAGCCAAAAGGCATAACCAGCCACTCATACAATCCCTGCTTTGTTTTGAAATCAGCCTTCCATGCATCTTATTCTGCAACTCTGACCTAATGGTATCCACTGTGCAAGTCTAGCTTAGAGAAATAATCAACTTCTTTCAATTGATCTGAAAGGTCATCTATGCAAGGAAGGGGATAATGATTTTTGATTGTTATCTTATTCAGTGCTCGGTAGTCAATGCACATTCTCCATGAGCCATCTTTCTTTCTCACCAAAATGATGGGTGACCCACATGGTGATGTGCTAGATCTGATGAACCCTTTCTCGAGCAACTCCTACACCTGCTTCTTGATTTCAACATTCTCTAAAGCGAACAACCTATACATTCCAATGTTAGGCAATGGAGCATCTTGCTGCAAAATAATATCATGCACTGTTTCCTTTTTGGGTGGTATACCTTTAGGTTCTTGAAACAAGATATCATACTCTGAAACAACCTTTTCTAAATCATATTGCTGTTTAGCATTACAACCCTCAAATACATTGGTTTTATCAGGTTTCTTTTCCTTTACAACCATTAGTACGAATTGTTTGCATGAATTTATCGTTCTTTTCATTTGCCCTGAGTTTATGAGAGTATAATTATTATTGAGCTTATGAGCTCTTACAAAGTATTTGATTCCATCTTTAACAAGTAGATACTTGTTCTCAGCTTTATAAAAAATAGCTTTCCTATCATACACTTAAGGACTTCATAAAAAAATTCCACATATATCCAAAGGAATTATGTCTAACTCAACCTCATCTACAAATGATGACCCAAAAGAATACTTGAGTTTGCACTGTCTAGTCACTTGTAGTTGTGCTTAATTATTCAACCATCCTAATGGGTATGGTTTCTTATGAGGTGTAGTTGCTAATCCCAACTTCTTTACAATTTCTTCAGAAATTAAATTTACTTGTGAGTCACTATCAAACAAAGCATCAATCTTTTGATGTTTGGAAATAACTTGAATATGGAAAGGCTCATGTCTTTTTCTCTGATTTTCTTCATCAATAGTAGATTGTGCAGAATTACTAGTAGATGCTTCAGAATTATTACCTCTTATACATGTGGCTACAATGTTTGTTTCATCTCCCGAGTCTGACCCCAAATCTTTTTCAATAGCTGCAGTAGTATTCTTATTCTTGCCCTCGAACTTCTTAGGTCTCAGCTCTGGATGTAGAATCCAACAATGCTCATCATCATGCCCATCCTTTTTACAGTGAGTGCATGAAGCTTTGCTTTTATGTGCAGTGTTAGCCTTCCTGGCTTTCCATTTCTGCTTTCTTTTCTCCTTATTTTTGCTTGCAGTGGGTTGGGATGATCCCCCAACTTCTAGACTTCCATTCTTTCCTCTAGCTTCTAGATGAGTAGCTTGTACAGATACCTCATCTATACTAATGGGATTAAACATGAGGATAGTATGCCTCATGTAGCTATGTAGACCACCAATGTACTTCAACAGAGTCTCAAGTGAGTCTAATGAGATTCCTAGAATCAATTCTCTCTTTCTAAATTCTTGAGTGTACCCTTGCACACTTTGCCCTTTCAACTGTCGAAGAGTTTGCCAACTCATCATGGCTTGCTGCATATAGGCCAATGGATGGAATTTCTTTTTGATTGCAGAAACAAATTCACTCTAGACAGAGGTAGTCTTACCATGTCTTTTCATGTCAGCTTGGGTTCTGCCTTCCCACCAAACCAAGGCAGTCCCTCCAAGGCGTAGGCTTTCCAGCTAAATCTTGCTCTTGTTTGAGTCAGTATTCTATACTCTGCAATAAACATCAATTTGTCTAATCCAATTGTCCAACTTTTCTGCATTCAACTCTCCACCATATATATAGGTAAATCAAATTTCACATCTAGTTTGATCAAAGATGCTTTCTTCTTAGGGTTATCAGGAGGTGTGAGAAAGCTTTCCTCTTTCCCTTTGCCTTTTGAGTGGTCATGGGAATGTGACTAATCTTCTCCTTTGTCTTGCTTAGAGCCTGATGAATCTTCATCCTTATGTTTTCTAGAGTCCCTATACATTTCTTCTACCATGGAATTTACGTCTAGGAAACTATCTATGAATTGAGGGTCTAGCCCCATAAAACCTTCTTCTGACATTGTCTTTCGAGGATAAACTCTCCCAATTTTAGGATTAGTTTCGACCAACTCTCATTCTCCTAATTTGAGCTCTGATCTAGTTAGCATTCAACAGCTAAACCAACACAAGCTTGTCTAACCTTAATAGCCTAAAGCTCTGATACCACTTGATTTGAAAATCACTCGTGAGTGACCTCAGTTAATGAATTAATGAATGAAGGTATTACAGACTCATGTGCTGGTGTGCGTCTATGTTATTTTAGGCAACGAATCGATCAGATTTCAAAATAAACAAACACTGGAAGAATGGAAAACTGTAAAAGAAACACATTAAGCAAATGTAAGAACACGACATATTTAATAAGGAGTTCAACCTATTCTCCAGGGCTACGTCTCTAGTCTAGCTTTTAGTGGTGGCCTTCTTTTATTGTGTCTTTAAAGTAGAGATTTACAATGAGGAGCTCAATTTGAGTCTCCTGAAATAGATATTACTTGGTAGGGTGGTTATTGGATTCCCCAAGCTACTAGAGTGCACAGACTCTTTTCCTTTCCAAGTCTTGAATGGGAGGAGCCCAATGTGGTGCTCAATTCCCGATAGATCCTCACAGGGATTGCTTGAACCTCTCAAGCTTTCTGTGTGCTCGATGCTGCCTTAGGTCAACTCGGCTCTCTGTTTTCTACTTTTTTCTTCACTGTCTTTTCTTTGCTCTCGCTCTCTCTGTCTTCATTCTCTTCTTCTCTCTTCGTATTATGTTCTCTGTCTGTTAATGGATTAAAGCCAATCTATCCTTGATTGTTCAATTCCTCTTCCACCCCTTTGGTTCTCTTGCTATTGTTCCTTTGGAGTTCCTTACCTCTGCGTCATTTCCATCGTCCATAGGGAAGTGGCCACTTGTCCTCTCACGAACTGCGCCAGCTCTTCCTTGACGGTTCAGTAATTCAGTTGCACTGTAGAATGATTCATCTACAAACTCAACAGTCAAATCAGAATTCAAACTTCTTTATGCCATGGCTTAATTCCCTTGTCAAATCTGGTTTCTCCACCGGGCACAATATATGCCGTTAAATCTGGAGCCCCCAGATCCTACGATATTCACTCATTTCGCGTGGTTGACTTGCTCGACCGTTAGTGTGCGATGAAAGGCGGTTTTCTCTCTCATCCGCTGGACACGCGTTGTGCGCTGAATGGAATCGCTTGTTTTTAGCCAAATCCACTTATGGCCTAAGGATGCCCTCGATATACCGCCGGTTTTGAGCGTAGGATCCGCCTTTTGCCTTAGCGCTTTCCTCACGGTTTCTCGGTTTCCCATGCGACTAAGTGCTCGGGGCCTTTCCTTCTTGAGGGGTTTGCTAATCACGCATCAAAAATGGCCTCCGTTTCCCGATCCGAGCTTCCCAACTACCAATTTTGCCTCTTACACCGTCTCCATGGGCCTCGGTTAGCGTGCTTTGACCGAGGTCCTCGTCATTCCTTGTTGGCTGCAAACTGCCACTGTCCAGAGGTCTTCCTGATCACTCTTTGTTCGCAAATTTTGAAGTCTGTCCTGATTTGATATAGTCATGGCACTTTGATAATTCTTCATGGATCCAATTCTTATCATCATGTTTCGGTCTGAACTCTGTAGGCAGGAGTTCGATCCATCATCAGTTCATAACTTCTATAGGTGCGTTCATCATGGCCTACTGACCTACATAAATTACAGAACAACTGCTGGGAAATCTGCGTATACTTTTGTAATAGGTGACAGTTATCTGTAGCGTGCTTCCCTCCTATCTGACAAATCACGCACCACAATGCAGGTGTCGCTCTCGGCCCTGCTTGTGCCTCTGGTCTCAATGGCATTGGCCGTCCTCTCTCTAAGTAGTTCGTGAAGACTGGACAATGATCCTTGTCATGCCCCTGGACTTTGCATTTTATGCACCATACCTCCTCGCACACTTCTGGGCGAGTTGTCCTGTCCTGTTTCAAACTTTGCATTTCCAGACACAAATTTTTCAGTTGCACGTGGATTTGTTGGACTCCCAAGCTAGGATCTTGTATTGGGGTCTCATGCAGTCTCATTTCAATCTCCAAAGCTTCGGCCTAGGTGGATAACTTCTGCTGCGACAACGCCGTCCTTAGATGCAGCGTTAGTGATGCCACAAAGCATGTGCGGTGCTGCCCATCTATCAAGGTCATGTTGATTCGCGAATCATACCCTTCAGTCTCTGATCCAGCTCCCAGGGGGTCTCACCTGGAAGCATCGCAATCTCCTTAAACCTGATAATCGACCGTGTCTCCGATTTTAGCTTGCTAAATTCCCTATTTAGCGCAGCTTGGATATCCATGATCTGTGCGTTTGGATTGTCATTAGAATGCTTAATATACCATGTCAGTGCGTGATCCTACAATGCGCTTACTAATGTTTCCTTCTTTATGTTGCCATCCGTGACTCCTTGCACTTCCTATACGACCTTTACCATGAACCAAAATTGGTCTGGATCTTCGTTCCCTACTCTTTTGAACACCAACAATTTTATCGCACTTGCCATATTGAACTATGGTGGTGGTAGAGGTGGTATGGGCAGAGGTGGGGGTGAAGATGGTGAAACTGGTGGTGGTGTAGGTGGAGGTGGTATGCGTGGAATTCGCTGCCTTATCAGACTGATCACACTTCTTGGTGAAACTTTCACAAGCTCTTCCTCACTTTCTCGCTGAGGCGAAATCAAGGGGCTATTCTTTTTCTCTGTGGTACCTTTGTTTCTATAGATCCTCCCACTTCATGTAGCTCCAAACATCAATTTATTCACATAACCCGCTTTTCACACAATAGAATTTTAATCCAAGTGTTCAAAGATTTAATGTACTTACCTCGTGATCCTTTAATGAAGCGTCATTCTTCCTCGCTGTAGCTGACTGAACTATCTACTGCAAACTCAGTGATAAATCCTCCTATAATTCGATCGAGCCAATGGTCCACAACACGCGCAATCTCATCTTCTAATGCTTCTAGTCTGCGCACCAACTCTGGAGTCCACCCAAGCGGTTTGTCGAACCTACACCTTCCTTGACTATCTGTTAGCTTTGCGATCCACTTGTACAACTCAAAGGGGAAGGATGCAAAGAAAATTTTGTGGATTTCCGTATATAAGTAGCTCTCTAACCACTGTTCCTTTGATACTCATAGATTCCTGTTTTCCTGTGCCGTGAACTCGTGAATATTTCTGTCCAACCACCCTTCAACTTCTTTCTTTGTCAGATTCCAATGACACGACATCAGGCATCCCTTATGTAGATCCTTGTCCCGGCAACGAAATGATTTGTTGGCTTGTTGGGGCTTGACCCAGGTTCGTAGGTGATTTAGCCAAACAAATCCTGGTACTACTGGCCCTTTCGGCAATAGTCCGCGGAGCGCAGACTGAAGTCTCACAAAAAGTAGTATGGGAGGGTGCTGGAACTAGGTTTCTGCACCCTAGAGATGTCTAATGAGTTCAAGTGGTCCGCGGTTCGACCTTGCGTGCACATCGCTACACACACTTACCTGTTCCTCACAACTCAAGATGCTGCTGTCGGGCAGCCCTACTTTGGGCTTGAACGTTGTTATTACCCAAGTCCTTACTAATATTCCACTGTTAATTAATTAATTTAGCTTACTTGCATGTGTAAAGTATATTTAGCAATATAAATCATTCATACAAGTGCGCGTAGTAAATAAACAAGATATTTTCCATTGATATCAAACATGTAATAACTCAAGAACAGATACATAGAATTTGGATAAAACTTCTTTTATTATTCTCTTCTCCGATTACAGACTCCATTCCACCCTGCACACTCAGCTGGAGGGGTTTGTGCACTCAACTGTGGACAACTAGGCCTCTGCACACTCAGTTTTTGAGCCTTTTTCCTACTCTACGACCCAAGACACACTTAGACACTTGCTCTATGATTCTACTTCTCTACCTCATACTTCACTCTCCCTAACTATCTTTTACACTTAGAGCCTCACTCTATTTATACAATCTCATGGTCCGCAGACCATGGGTAGGCCGACATCACATTACAAACTAGGGCGAACAACCATATGAATCTAACATACTTCCGTGCCCGCAATTCACAGGGCTTTACAACATTATTCAGTCAAAACATGGGCTTTGAGCCACAAAACATGCTTCGAGGAGGATTCCATGCCCAACATCTTCATTGTTACAAATACACTAACTGATGAACATGGTAACAAATGTCTATGAGGATAAAAATGCTATCCCATTCAACAATGTGTGGTCTCTATGCAAGATAGGAGAAGACAGGTTGAGGGCAAAGTATTTAGACATTTGATGAAAGGAAAGAAGAATTTAGCTAAAACTCAATGCTATGAACATTACAAGAAATATTGTACTAAGCTTAAAGAAGGGAAATAACAAGGAAGATAGAAAAGAAGTCCATTTCACCAAAGAAGTGGAGGAAGCTATAAGAAGAAAAACATTAGAAGCAAGAGCTCATGATGGGACAACAGGAACAAAAATTCGATGGTAGTCAACTATAAAGGACATAGCTCTTGGTGACCTTATTTAAAGCCAAAGTAGAAAGGGAAGAAGTCATCCAGGACATGGCTCATCATACATCTGTTGGATAAGGATATGTAATATCCTCAATATTCTCTAATGGATTCCTCATTGAAGGGTTCACCAATCTAGAAAGGAAGCAAGTGTTTCATTAGGAACTCCAACTTGTGGAATTCATGGGATGATGGTATGATGATATAAGAGATGAAGTAGATCAAGGGGTTGAAGCTCCTTTCAATCAAGGAATATGCTAAAAGAAGCCTAGATGACCTAAAGGTAAATGAGGTATGTATGTTTGTATTCAATATTATAAATTCATGTTGTTATGGTTACAGATTTGAGAAGCATGATTAAAGTAAAGGAATCTCTTCCTATGAAATGTTGTCGAAAGGCATGGGTCGCACTAGATCAAATCAACATAATATGTCCTCATATGAAGTATGAGATGGCTAACTACAATTGAGGAACTCTAATTGGAAGCTCATGGGAATTAAATGTGTGAATAAAGAAAGGAAGAGGTTGTGAGATATACAACCATGGAAAAGGCAATCAACATCTGAAAGACCAAGAAGATTTGGCTAGTAAATTTCCTGGAAATATATGAAGACTTTGATGGAAGTCTAAAAAAGATGGAGACCCTTGACAATGGATATATTTTGGAGATATTTCAACATGTATGCATGATGATGAAGCACACTGGAAGATGTCATGATGAAATACCATCACAAAGGTAATTTTGATTTAAGTGTTCATTTCTTATTAAACAAATATCTAGATGGGTTTATGCAGGTTTGCCAAAGGAAGAAATATGGCTTGAAGCAAGGCTAGATGAAGACTAATGGATCACTTTTTGATGACATGATTGACCCATGGATGAAAGTGATAGATGGTCCGTGCCCTATGAAAGAAGTCCCCAAAAGAAGAAGACTCCTTGACAAAGAAAATTCATGACATAGAAGGAAGGAGTTCTTCTAACATCTGATTGTCCCATCATATCCACTCGAGGAGATGTTGTAGGTATTTAATTAAGAGGGAGAAAGAAAATATGTTTCTTACTTGGAATAAACTTGAAAATTTCTAAGCCACGAAGGATTTTAGGTATGAGTATATTTGTCCTCCCTAATTGAGAGGGAGAAATAGACACATTATTCTTATCTTCACTTGGGAAGACATAATATAGGATTTGGTAATCATCTGGCATCTGATACTCTTTGAGGATGTGATAGGGCATCTAAAATAAGAGGAATCATGGAGGAATAGTATTATTTGAGGGTTGGGGAGCCCAAGATAAGAATAGTCCTCATGGAACACACCTTGAGAACCTAGGTGGGGTATGTTCCAAGAGAGACAATGATGATGAAGATGTTTATAAACCATTGGTCTTGCTAGCATTGAGCTCACATAATGTGGAGATATAGAGTTGTTAGTCAAGGCCTTTCTATATAACAATGTTGGTTAATATGATGCTAAACAAATGGGTTACCAATCTGAATCTTCTTATAAGAAATTCTTCAGATTGAGAATGACCAAGTACCATTATGAATACCTCCCTAGTTAAGAGGGAGTGTTGAAAAGTGTAACTAGGTTTGGTCTTCATAATGACATGTAAATGAAAAGAAAAGAATAAAATTATTTTTGCAATGCCTTGCTCCATGGTTTTCATGAGAAAGAGTTTTATTTTTAGATGTCTCCTATTGTGAGCCTTTATGAATTAAAGTCATGTATCAAGAGCTCTTCTTGAGCATGTGTCAAATATATATATATATATATATATATATATATATATATATATAATATATAGATATGGAATATATATCTCACTCCAATGACAAACACAAGTCCTCTCTTCAAGTCGACCTCTAAACGAAGTGAAGATCTCATGTCAAATTACCTTATGGAGACACATCTATTCACATGCACAAGTCAACTTATATATACAGACAAACTACTATATATAGAAACCTCGACCTACTCCAAAGTCAGATAATTTTTGCATACATCTCTGATTTTTTCAGAAGGTAGAACATAAATAATTACAGATCTTTGGTACAGTGGAAATTTCGGTTGGAAGGGACAATGAGGAAGAGATGAAGGGATAGTAAGGTTTTCTTTAGGGATTATCTCAATCATCAAAAGGTTCATATATTTCTCTAAGTTTGGATGAATATATTACAGTGACTAGAAGGGAAACAAGTTTAGATTACAGTGACACGGGTTTCTTATGTTCAGTGCTGCACAAGAAGAAGGTCACAAGTGTGTGACAAGATCTTGTTTTTATTACACAAAAAAAGGTCTCAGTGGTATCTCAAAAGGGAAGAAACTATGGTTCAACAATATGTCTTCAAGATTCAATGTTACTTTTGGAGGAGAAGTTTGATATCCTTGAAAAACACAATGATCACAGGTGGATGTCATCACATATAGTAAAAAATCTGAAGTAGAAGGAACTAAGAAAGAGTAAACAAGAAGATGGAAGAGGACTTGTGTCTTGGTCTTGGGGAGGCTACTAAGTCAAGGGTCTTTGTCTTGGTATTCGTTAATTAGAATCTCTATAAGAAACATTTGTGCGGGTTTTCCTCTCAAAGAGTGAGAGGTTTTGGCCCTAGCTAATAGCCTACATTCCGTGTATCTTGTCTATTTATATTCATGCATTGGTTACTGCTTGATGAAGAAGAACACTAATAATATAAGAATAAGAAGATCCTAATCTAAATAAGTAAAAAGCATTCACAAGCAACCACTAATTGAAAATAAATCACCTAATGCCAATGCCCTAGATTTCTCAACAATACTAGTCTTTATGGATGATATCGTTGTGTATTTAAAGACTAAAGAAGAGCATGAAGACTATTTGAGAGAAGTTTTACAACCACTGAGGGAGCATAAGTTGTATGAAAAACTCAATAAGTGTGAGTTTTTATAAACCAAGTTTCACTACTTGGGGCATGCCATTTCAAAGGAAGGAGTGGTTGTAGATCCAAAGAAGATCAAGGCTTTAATGAAGTAAAATCCTTCATGGGATTAGTTGGATATTACCAAAGGTTCATTCAATACTTTTCAAATATTGGACACCCAATCTCTTCCTTATAGAGAAAAGGAGTAAAATACCAGTGAATACCAGAATGTGCAACCAATTTTGAGTAGTTAAAGAAATCAGTCACGTGTGCACCTATCTTAAGGACAATAGTTTGAGAGAAAGATTTTGTAGTTTGTATTGATGCTTGTAAAGAGGGACTTGGTGGAGTCATGATGCAAAATGGACATGTGGTCTACTATGAGTTGAGAAAATTAAACGAGCATGAGAAAATTTTTGTTACCAATGACCTAGAACTTACAACAATAGTGCATGCCCTAAATATGTGGAGGCATTATCTATTGGGGAGAATGTTTATGTTGATGACAGACCATGGGGGTCCGCAATATCTATTTGATCAACCTAAGTTAAATGCTAGACATGCAAGATGGGTGGCTTCGATCAATGAATTTGATTTTTAGATGAGACACATCAACGGAAAATAAAATAAGGTGGTGGATGCTCTTAGTAGGAGGCTTCAGGAGAGTCACCTAGTAGCATTGAGTACTTGCATGATTGATATCAAGGAAAGGATTAAATAAGCACTATATCATGATGAAAATTACCAACACGTAAAGGCATGTTTGTAGAAAGAGGAAGAAGGATCAATGAGAAAAAACTGCCAACTCATGGATGATAGCATACCACTGTTCAAAAATAGAAAGTATGTGCCCAATGTAGTCGATCTATGGAGTCTTGTCATTGGTGAATTCCACAAACAACCTTACTCAAGTCATCCTAGTCACTAGAAGATGATAAAATCCATGAATAAAGGGTATTATTGGCTAGGATTGAAGAAGTATGACACTAAATATATTTCCAAGTGCCTAGAATGCCAACAAGTAAAAGTAAAATGTAGGCATCTATCAAGATTGTTGCAACCAACCCAATCCCTGAGTGGAAGTGGGAAGTCATATCTATGGATTTCATTACATGATTGCCAAAGACAATCAAACAACATGATGCTATTATGGTGGTGGTGGACAAGCTAAGTAAGGCAACACACTTAGTTGTCCTCGAGTGCACTCACAAGGCTATTGATATAGCCTAGATATTCATGAAAGAGATCATCAGACTGCATGTGGTGCCCAAAAATATTACGTCAGACCAATATTCTAAGTTCACTTCTAACTTTTGGAAGTCAATGTTCGCTATTTTTAGAATCCAATTTGTTTTTAGTGCTACCTACCATCCTTAGACAGATGGGAAAATGGAAAGGGTGAACAAAATATTGAAAGAAATGATGAGAATGTATGTCATGCATCATCCAAATAAGTGAGAATATTTCCTACCCCTATTGGATTTTTCATATAATAATGAATATTGGAGTCACTGTGACTGAGCCCTTTTGAAGCACTATATTGCTAAAAATGCAACACTACTATTAGCTGGGATGTCCTGGTGAACATAGTAGTTCTTGAGGTGAATATGCTGAAAGAAATGGAGAAGGAAGTGGTCAAGATAAGAAAAAATTTAATGACATCCTAGGACATGCAAAAGAGTTATGCAGGCTAGTAGAGGATGCATAAGGAATTCCAAGTGGGAGGGCATGTGTATCTCCGCATCAGACTGAGAAAGAGCTCACTGAAAGTTGGGTCTTGTGCTAAGTTAGCACCCATGTATTGTGGAAATTTTTAGATCCTGGGAAGAGTGGGGCCAATGGCTTATCGATTGGCCTTGTCACTTGTAGTGAATGCCCATAATGCTTTTCATGTCTCTTCACTTAAGGAATATGTACATGATGCTAATCACATTGTTGATTGGTTTGTGATGAAGGTGGAACTCGAGGGAGAATTCAAACAAGAATCATTATGCATCATGGACCAGAGGCATACCATGCTCTAGAATCAAGTTATAGATTAGGTCAAAGTGCAATGGAATCACTTTGGACATGATGAAGACACCTCAGAAATGGCAAAGAAAATGAGGGTGTTGTGACCCATTTTCATTTAATAAATAAACATATATAAGAGCTTTTATATAAAGCTCAATTTTTGTTTATTGGTTATAGTAAACATCAAGGACGATGTTCCCATAAGGGTGTGGGGTTTGTGACACCCCGTACATAACCCCTGTTTTGTAAATACAAATAAAAATGATGGGATGCCAACTTCGAGGGCCATGATTGGCTGGAATATTTGTGAAATCTAAAACTGTAATGAAATTCAATTGGTTGACCTAAGAGACAGGAATGACAGATCCACAGTTGAGGGTGAGTTGTGACTGGTGGGTTGGCATGACATAATGCCCCATCATTAGGAAATTAGAAACAATAATGATGAGGTAGACAAGGGAAACCATCAACGAGATCTTCTTGATTGACTCCACATTGTGGAGGGGGCGAGTTATGGTAGGAAGGGATAGAAGAAGAAGAAGAAATCGAGGGGAAGAGGAAGGCAAGATATAGAGTGCGAGGAATGAAATAAATAAGGGAAGAACACTTCGTTCATAGTTGCTTCGGGAGTGATTCCTAGAATTGATGCATGGGAGCAACTGGACTATGGTGTCTAAGCTAAAAATATCAATGGGAGACTCAGAGGAAGAATTGGGTTCATAGTGCTTACTAGGAAGGGTTGATAAACCACTCAGGTGCTTTTTGTAAGGCTGATAAACCACTAGGTAGAGTGGCAAACACTAGGGTGCTTGTTGAAAGGGGCCGATAAACCACTGGGAGCTTGTCAAAGAGGCTGATAAACTACATGTGCTTTCCAAGTAGGCTAATAAACCACCCACATAATGTGCCAAAGGTTCTGCAATGCTTACTTGAAAATACATCTTATACACCTCCTATAAGGAAATCCCATACTCTTGAAAAATTGAGAAATACCTATACGAATTTGAACTGGAAGCCTTAAGAAAGAACTCCCTTAGACCATGGATCTAGCTCGAGGGTGGTCAACTGCAAGAAATACTGAGTTGCAGTGACCTATAGTTGGGTTGACAAATTGAAGTCCCACTCTTAGTATTCAACCATATATTGTTAAGATAAGTAATATGCATTAACTTCTCCTCTTAACTATGAAGTTTGAATGCTACCTTATGATGTTATAAAGAATTGGGTTATTTGCACTTAAAGTGGAATGTGTATCTCTCTGTGTTCAAATGTGAATGGGATATGAATAATTATTATAATTACGAGGGACTTGACAAGTCCCGTAATTCTGAGATGCTCTTGAATGGTCATTTACTTACATGTTTAGTTGTTCGACTTTGTGAGTGATTGTTATGGATGTTGTGCATTAATTTTGTGAATGAATATTATATATAGACTGGTAGAAGCTTCGGGTTTCTGTGTTTAACATTAATGAGGAATACCTAGCATAACCTAAGCTTGTCCAGTGTCAAGTCGTGAGTCTGTTGTTGGTACCCTTTAGGCCTTGTGGCCTCATTTTAAGTGATATGGATGTGTTACATCTGAAGGGTTAATTTCAATTTTTACAAGGTGAGAGACTTGTATTTGGGTTGAAATAACCACTCAAAAGAAATGTTCATCTCCTCGTAATTGTAATGAAATGGATTGAAATTTCTATCTCACTCATGATGGATTTGGTATGCCATAGGTGCCAAGTTTTCTTTAACATTTAACCACCTATATATTCATGTTAAACTACGTGTGGTCTTGCACAATGCTTCATTATTATGACTCTAGATTGGGAGGGACAAAATCTTAAAATGGCTATGGGATTCCCTTTGAGGACTTATCCATGGAACTATTGTAATGGGCAAGGCCATATGAATTATGAGTGCAATGCAGAGACTCATGGTTCTTTCCTTAGTCTTGGAAATTCCCATAGGCTCGTTACTTAGCCATTTATCGTAGTGAAAAGGGAACAAGAAATAACTAAAAATGTGTTAGGTTTTCACCATCACTTAACAAGTTGGATTTCCTGTTTCGTGACTTGGAAGCGGGGTGGAATTGCCACTATGATGTGACCCAGAAGATGGGTAGACTTTCCGCTACAATTCAACTGTAGGAGATGGGAGCCACGATATGGAAATTGTGTTTGTCGAGTAATGTGAAAGGTTCTTCTTTGTGGTTGCTGTCCTGAGATGGTGGGTGGTCCCTTTTGTGCTACAATGGAAATAAGTCAGAGCATAATTACATGGAGGCACATAGGCTGGGATGTATAGAAGGATAAAATATATTACGATGGGAAAACACTAACTTGCACATGGATCCGAGACCTTGGTGGGACCCAATACAAAGGTACAATGACATAACATGTGGAAGGTGTAACATAGGGTACACACAAAAGGCCTTCCTAATTTTGGGTGACACATGGCTTCCTTTAAGGGTACCACATGCTGGTATCATGTCAGTGTGACATCATCGTAGGATGAAATCAACGTAATGATGACATGACATCATCACGATCATGAGTTTATAAGTTAGGTGCATCAAGAGGAATGGGTCATGGTTGGCAGAGGTCGGAGAATGAGAATTCACTTGGAAATTAATGTCAAAATTCCTATCACATCCTTAGGGAGTGATTGTGTGTGTGATTCCAATACGATCCCAGTAAATTGGAGCTATGAAATGGAGAAGTTGCCATCGTTTAATTAAAAAAATCATGTTGTGGGCCCTTGTGGGCCTTACTTCTTTTGCACTCTGAATTTGATGGGTGGGGTGTGATGACCTGACACATTTCGCAACCACGTAACATTACTTGAGGCTGTGTTGCACTCGTATGGAGGTTGAGGATGACATGACAACGCCTCATGGGTCATATCTTAAGTGCTACGTGGTAGCGTTTGATGACATGGCAGGGTTATTGGGTTAGAACTATAAATGGCCATAACTTTTGGTCGGTAAGTTGGATTTTGATAAAATTTGTATTTCCAGAAAGCTCTCGATGAGCCAAACATGATGGTGTTATTGGTCTTGGGTTTCAAGGAAGTTAAAATATGAGGAATTTTGAGGCCGCATTTCCATAATGAAACCTTAGAGATCAGATCAAACACCTTATGACACCTCCTACTACCTAAGAATGACTTAAGGGGATGGGAGGGCGTGTTACATTACTTTTGGAAATGATGCACTTAGAAAGATCATGGGTAATGGCACAATTAGTTTGGATAATGGAAATGGTAAGGTTCATAATGTTCTCTTTGCAGATGACTCAAACACAACTTGTTAAGTGTGATCCATATGTGTGACCAAGGGTATGATGTCACCTTTCACTCTAAAGGTTGTGGGATAAAGAAGGAAAATACAGGGAAGGTATTAGTGAAGGTAGTAAGAACTACAATCAATGTTTACATACTTAATGAGGAAAATGAAAATTGTTGTTTGGGAAAGCTTTATGAAATCTGGATCTGACATAGAAGATTGGGGAATTTAAATTTTGATCATCTGATGAAACTAAGCAAGAAATATGTTGTAAGGGATTTTACAAATATTTAAAGCCCAACAACGCATTCTACAAATCATGTCAATTTGGAAAAGGTGTTTGATTATATTTTAGGACCAAGGAGCATTCATCAACCAGGCCTCTACAACTAGTTCATATAGACCTGTTTGGACCCTCAAGAACTGAAACCCCAAGTGGAGAACAATATTTATGTTGATTGTAGATGACTATACTAGGATTAGGTTTAATTTTTAAAGGTTAAATATGAAGTGATGAGTGCTAGTATTGCAGCAAGAATGCTGCAACTCCTGGGACTACCAACTTTATTTCATCAACCCGGGGTTTGTACAAACTTGGAGGTGACAATGCTATATACACAGTAGATGCAATGGTCCAATCTTGTTACCTTTTTAACTAGGGTGATAGACTATTAGGGTTTCTCAAACCAGTCTTCTATTGATTAGAAGAAGTCTGGCTACCAAATGGAGAAGGGAAAACTATCCTAAATGAAAGAAAAGGAATGCTGCCTACTTTAAGGAATGAAAGATTGAATTTCAAGGTGTTTTAAAGTGACATGAAATCATCTAGCTACACATTTACACATTTTGCTTGCAAAAGACACCTAGCTTAACCTGGTTTATAACATGTGATGATTTAAACTAGCTAAGCATGGAATCTGATCTAGGAAGTATTATGATTGTTGCATGCATGTGCTAATTTAGGAATTGTAGAAAAAACTCTATTTTGATGTTTGAATTTTATGAATGCAAATGCTAATTTTCACTTGTTCTTTGGTAGGGGAGATAGGTATGGAGGGAAAGGTACGGACTAATCTCAAGGGTATGGAAGCCAAGTGGAGGCCTAATCTAAGCTCATATGATTTTTCTTGCTAATTTCAGGCTTAAAACATACTGCTACAAGGTTTCCTGTAGTACTACTACAGGAGTTCCTAGTTCTACTATAGGATGCTCTGTTTTACTACAAGAAATAGGTAGAAAGCTTAGGATATGGTAGGAAAGGTAGAATCAAGTGTGCGAAAGGTATCTGATGGAGAAATGAGGCATATAGGAGATGAAAACTATCCAAGGCTCAATCAGATGCTTCAATATGGTTGGATTTGCTCAATGGAAATGGCAATTTTACTTATAGAACAAGAATTCAGATTTAGGGTTTAGTGGGCTTTGGCAACATGGGTGGATAGGAGTTGGATGAGGTGAATGAGATGAGGTCTCCCTGCAAATTAGAAGCTCCCATAAGAACATACACTATTGTATTCATTTAAGCACAAATTCATCTACATGGAAAAGACTTATTGAATGGAAGAAAAGTAGAGTTATTATTAGTTAATGGCTAAGTTCATGAATGGAAGTGCTTTGAAACCATAGCAAAACTTAAGAGATCAAAATTGCAATTGCAAATAATCCTAAGAAACTCAAAGACAATGACCTATTCATCAAGAAACCCTAGATCATGCAGTAAAATAAGAAATCTGTTTTTGGGTTGTGTGAATGGAACCCTCAAGTCGTGATGCCATGAGGGAGATGAGGTGAAAGCCACTCCCAAGAGATTTTTTGAAGTGTTTACTATCACTATGATATCACTGATATAACTATCCACAAATGGAAGCAAACTAATTAATCACCCAAATACTTGCAGATTAACAAAACCAAAATCACTTCAACAACTAACTATGAATGTAAGCGAAGCATACGTGTACAAAAAGAGGAACCTCTGTTGCTAGGGTTGGGCCCTAACCCAAGAGATTCAGCCCTCTGAGTCAAATCAGTGTTGGATCAAGGGAATGCTTCTCATTTTCATTAAAATATAAAAAATACATAAGAGTCATCAATCACAATGCCTTAGCTCGAAAATGCCCCCTGGCTACAACAAAAAAAGTCCAATCCTAATGAGGCTCTAGGCCTTCTTATTTATACATCTGAAGCTAACAACAAATTCCTTAAATTTAGGGATGCTTGGCTCCTAACTAGAGATCAACTGGTCTTCAATTATCACTGGCTTGGCTGCTAATGACCTTAATGCCTCGATTGCTTGTAACTCCGAGCTGATGAGATCTGGTGGAGGAATCTTCGAGTGACTTAGGAGTTAAGGAGGGAGATCCAATATCCTAAAATCCCTCTTGCTTGTCTACTTCGAGTTACTGCACTTTAATTAGCCAAAATCTTCTCCAAAACCAACAATTGCTGCACATTAGACCACAAGACATGACATCTCATCTTTACCCTTCTCATTAAGCAAAATATAACAAAAGATGTAAATAAATGTGAGAAAAGTTGATTTTAATAAGCTGGAGAGTAGCATTAAGGTCCATATAATTTACCCATTGATGACCCTCATCATGAAGTATTTGATAATTTCAAAACCTTCAAAGCTCTTGCTAAAGACCAAATATACTTTATAATTACTAGATTAGAAGCAATAATAATGTTTTTAGCATTTGCGTGCTATAAGAATTGAAAGTTTATCAAATGGATATGAAATAATCATTTTTAAATGGAGATGTTGAGGAAGAAGTATATATAGAGCAACCTAAAGGGTTCTAGTTACCAAACAATCATGAGGACATGTCCAAACTAAAAGAAGATCTGTATTGATTAAAGCAAGCACCAAGGGCATGGTATTCCATATTAGACAAATATCTATAAGAACAAGGTTTCAAAAGAGGGACAACATATAGTAATTTTTATATTAAATCTAAAAATGAAAATATTTTGGTTATTATTGTTTATGTTGACGACATAATCTTTGGAAGTGATGTAGATTAGCTAAGCCAAAAGTTTGCCACAACAATACAAGATGAGTTTGAGATGTCAATGTTAGGTGAATTATTCTTCTTTCTTGGTTTAAAAATTGTACAACGAAAAAAATGAATGTTAATTTCCAAAAATAAATGATCCAGATTGGATCATTATATTTTTTTTCATCCATATTGATTCTTTTAGAGTGGAAAAAGAGGAGGAATAAGCTCACAAGACAATTTTTACCAGCGAGACACAACTTGGAAAATTAGGGTTTGAAACCTTCTGGGAGCATTTTGAGGCATCAAATGATGTTTTTGGTGGTAAAACTTAGCTACTTTACCATGGAATCAATTTTTCATATTCTACACATAGAGACCTTTCCAATGGCGCAAGAATCGCCTTAATGAAAGTATGTATGCAAAAATTATGCCACTCAGAGTTTGACCTTCCAATTTTGGCCACCATAATTCAATAGGATTCCATGTTAGCCTCCATTATTCATGGAAAAGAGGCTAGCCATGTGATTATGATGAATAAAAATCTAGAAGAGACTATATTGTAATTTTGGTTAAGAGTTGAGGTATTCAAACCGAACCACTAGTAGGCTATTAGGCTATGTTATAACCAAGACACTAAGAGGAAAAGGGGTTCCATTTTTTTTCGAGTGCGCTTGTTCCATAGATGAGAAAAATATCTTAGAGGGATAGGGAGAAAGCACATAGAGAGAATTTGTGCACCTTTGTTGCCCACATGCCACTGCCATTACTTCTTTGTAATTGTAGCAATTTTCTGTTCAGAGAAAGAGAGTAGAACAACCTCATCTTCTAGATGGGTTTTCTCTCGAAATGGTTATCTAGATTATATCTTATGTCAAATCATGGTTTGTTAGTTTTAATTTCGCAATTATTTATTTTATGCATAATTTTAATTTGCATGCATATGCAATTAACAATAGTTTACCGATCTAGAAATGTAAAGAGAAATAAAACCCTAATAATGTAGATTTCAGATTTTTTAAGTAAAGTTTTCTCAAATCTATTGTGATGAATTGTCTAGTGGAATATCCATGGCAGTTTATGGATCAATAAATACCTTAAGTAGATGCTAAATAATTTTGGAATCGAGCAATTTTCATGAGTTAGTAGCCCTATAGTTACTGGATACAAACTAAGTAATGATGATGGGTCACAAGAAGTCAATTAGACCATGTTCGAGTAAATGATTTAGAGTTTGTTGTACCCCACTGCATCAAGGCTGGACATAATGTAGGTTGTTGGTTTGGTATCAAGGTTCCACTTTTCTCTAAAAGAGATCCTTTTTCTAGCTATAGAAAGATTATTTAGACATTTAAAAGGCATAATGGATTTTGGATTATCGTATCTAAAGAGTCAAGCCCTCTCTTTGACCAAATACACAGATGTTAATCAGGTTATAAGTGTAGATGTTAGGAAGAGCATAAGTGGTGGTGCATTCTTTCTATTAAATTTTTTATTTGCCTGGTTGAGTAAAAACTAGAGTTCAAACTCCCTATCTACAACTAAAGCAAGGTACATAGTATTTTCTACTTCTTGTACGGAAATACTATCGATGAAGTGGACCTTGAAAGACATGAAGGTAACATATGATCAACCAATCCCCATTGTTTATGATAACACAAGTGCCATCAATATGTCCAAGAATCCTATTCTTCATTAAAAAACGAAGCATATCCTTATAAAATATCATTGTCTCAAGGAATAGGTGGTAGATCAGATTGTCAAGTTAGAATATATAGCTACAAAGCAACAACTTTCTAACATATTCACTAATCCTCTTAGAAGAGCCCCCTTTGAATATTTACAACACAATTTGGGAGTGATGTCTCCCTCATCTCTTCAGTAAATCCCTTCAAAAAGAAAAAATACATATGTCCATTTCTGCCAAGGGTAGCTATATGTTAGGATGTTAGACAAAAGAAAATAGAGTTAACTCAAGAGGAGTTGCAAGAAGTAAAAAACATGATCATTAGCAGTAACATATGTTTAAGGGGAGTTTATTGCACAAGAAGGTTAACGAAATGAAAATTTTGTAGACCCTACATGTTTGATCTCATTTCATTTGGTACAACTGCTAGAAGCAATTACTTGTTAATAGCCTTTGGTATCAATAGTTATGTTATATAGACCTAGGGGGAACATTTGGATTTTAGAACAACCATTTGTGTGTTCGTGTTTTGGCACATTGGTAAAATACACAGGACTTGGTATCAATGCTTAGAGCACATGTGAAAATTGGTACAAAGCATATTAGTTAGAGATGGATCGTGATACAACTTAATCAATTTATTCAGATATTTCTAACCAATTGGTATAGAGGGCACAATTGATATAGAGAATACCTAGGAGAGCAAGTTCAACATGGAAAGTGGAAATTAGTATACATTTTTGTACAAAGCACAACTTGAGAGGATGAGCAGACATCATCATATCATAGGTGAGAATGAGCAAATAGTGAAGGTTAAGCCACGACCATTTGCTGTTGATTTCAAAGGGGGTGAATGAGTAGACTTAAAAAGGAGAATAAACATACAGATAGGGGGAACCGATCCCAAGATCATCATTGAATAGAAATATCCAAATTTGTTTCCATCAATGACTAGAAATGTCTAGAGTTATTGCCATCAATTCCAAATAGGGAGATTGTTGAGTGTGTTGGAAGATTTCCGAGTGTATTTTTTCATTGATGTCATTATCATTGTCATTTATGTCATGGTTACAATATTGTGTATATGTTGTAATTGTTTGATTGAGTGTAGGTTGTATAGCTTGATGTCATGGATGAAGTTTCAAATTTTTTAGTCTATATTTGAAGGCATTTCTTATTCAATTCCTTAGTTTAGATGAAAATGCATGATGTATGGTTGGATAGCCTGTTTTGATACCCTTCCAAAAATACATGGAACTTCTCCTAACTCCCAAGGAAGAAGGAGAAAAATGTTTTTTAAGTTCAATTAGTTTTGGAAGTGTTGATCGGAAAAAATGTCCTCCGTCAACATCAGGGAAGACCACTCAGTCGAGAACATAAAGAAACTCCCTATCCATTCAATCTAGTGGTTCCGACTGGTTAGGGTCCAGTTTCCCTTAAACATAAATATAAGCTAATCTAAAACCAATATAAACTAAACTGTTAATTAATCTATTTACACGTATATTACATCATGTTACATTTCCTTTGCATCGATCTTTAAGATGTGGGTTAAAGAAGTAAATCGACAAAAAGGTTTGATCAATTTAAAAAGGGTGATCAAATCACAATTATTTTATTTATTTGCCTATTTAAGGGAGGACTTGATGTAAACCAATATGTAAATGCATAACTAATCTAAAACATTAAAAACCTATCTCAAACTAGAATGGGATATCCCTCTCCCAATTTGAGAGCAAATTAAATAAAATAGGGGGAAGGACTGGTTTATGAATGAATCTAGAATTAATATTTGATTATGAATTTCAAACTAGTTTGTAAACTCTTAAAAGGTTAAAACAACTATGTAAATGAATCTACTTTAAAAGGTTAAAACAACTATGCAAATGAATCTACTTTAATAAATAATTATTAAGGTAAGTCCACCTACAAGCCTGAATTCATTTTAAACAAAATTTATTATAAAATTTGTATTAATCAAAGGAAATAGTTCATTTCAATTAATACACATAAAAGCAAAATACACATGTAAATGAATAATAAATAGTTATCATTCACCACAAGTATAATTCAATGAATTAAGTATGATTTCAATCTCATTCCACCTCTTGGAGATAGCTCCTATGAGACTTCAACAACATATCACAATATGACTCAACAACAATGTTAGAGATCAAAGAAACATACTACTTAGGATGTATATCAAAACCAATTATAAAACTTCGACAAAAATATGAAAATTCATTATTCTGGTAACAGTACACAAGAATGGAAATTTATTAAACAGTGCCAAATATTATTACAAAATATGCAGTCCTGGAGTAGCTCAGAGCCATAATCACATTGCCTGCAATAGTGCTAAGTAATGAGAACGAAGCCAGAAACCCTAGGTTTTCTCTATAATCGGCCTTTCTGTACATAACAATAGTGCTATTGCACAAATCAAACAACTACAGAGAATCCCCCTTGAGTGGGTTGCGACCTCCCCCCACTTTGCATTGAATTTAGGTGTATTTATACAAGATTTACAAAGCTAACTGTCTCCCTCGATTCTCTTAACAAAAGAGTAATAAAAGTAAATGAATAGGGTCATTTTTCTACAATTGGAACTTTCTAGAAGAATATAGATTACCACAGTTAAATATTATTAAGAAGATCGCCCAGTTTGGTTAGCGCTCTGATAATATTGTACAACTTCCTTTGCACTGATAGGTGGAATTCATAGGCATGGTGATATTCTAGTAACAACTTCAACCACCCCTTTTCATTTTAAGTTTGATTTGTGCCACCTGGAGGAGTTTCTTTGACTGGATCTATTTCTTCTTCGGCCTTGGAAGCCTCTCTATCAAACAGAAAATAAAGTCAATGGTAAATAATTATATTTTTGATTAAAATAGTGAAAACATAGATTAAACTATAAAAATGTGTTAAACTATACTTAGGCCAAGAGACATTTTTAAATTAATTAAGTGGATTTTACTTATACATGGCAAAAGCTGAGTGGTATCAGATGTAAGCTCCTCGTAACTTTTAAAATGAGACAAAAAGAAATAGTTGAGATATTAGGTGGCTGCGATATGGAGTAGATTTGATATTACATTCAACTCCCTTTAATAGTTTTATTGGGTCCATTATGTCAGAGGTCTTGTATCGAAGATTTGATATTGGGGGTTGAAAAGAGTGACATCTGATAGGAAGTTCTAATATGGACAGGAGGGGTTTATCAGAGAGTTAGAGGATTGGGAATCTCAGGGGTTAGAGATATGACGATATCGGAGTATCGACGATCACACCATCGGAATATCGGAGATTGGAGGGATATGGTATCAAAAGTTAGAGAGAAACGGTGTATCGGCATATCAGAATATCAATGAGAAACCATATCGGAGTATCGGGGAATGATATTATCGAAGTTTTTTAAATGTGTCTCAAAAGGAAATCCCTGATATGTAGGATCAGAGACAATGATGTGAAATGTGGGTCCTTTATTGTAATAGTTGATTATCATATGTTTTATGTCCTAGCCACTTTATAATATACGTTTATTGAAAAGAGCCACATTAATATGATGGATCAGACTTTGGGTATTAGATATTTCCAAAAGGATTCTTCGGATATCAAAGTCTCAATTCCCAAAAGATCTGATATATATTTAATCAATATGCCACATTGTTTAATGATTAAGGCTTAATACCTATGCACACATCTTGGTCTCGGGGGCTATTTTATTAATTAATATAATTAATTAAGATGTTTAAAACAAAAACTTATTTACAAAGTTTATTAACAAACAAAAGTAATCAAACTTAGGTAAAGTACAAAAATAAAACAAGTGTAAATAAAAGGAAAATTAGACTTGAAATGAAGAAACCACACTCAAAGTCTACATGCAATGCCAAAAGGGTCCCCATGTCTATTATGATAGAATAAAATGGGGGTGTTGTGTTTTCACTACAAAAATGGCGACACACTGGGGAGAAGCAGTTATCTCTGTCGTAAAGATACAAAACCTAGTTTAAAAATGAAGGAATTATAATTAGACAATTTGAAATGCTCAAATGTAGATATCCTAACCATTTTGTCCCTATTATATGGTGTCAAATAAATAGACATACCATTCTTATTCATGAACTTGTAAAAATTTACCCCATGAATTCAATGTTTAAGTAAATTTATATGTACAACAATCAACTTAGTTGGGCATCCGTTTTCAAGTAAACAAGCTAATCAAGAAAACATAGTATTAATTTAACCTCCATACCATAGGCATGGCCACTGCTACTAGTAGGTTTCTATAGCCTTGACAGGGATTCCTTTTAAACATTTTAGGTGCTAGTGTCCCATATATTAGGAATAAATGCATAGTTGCAAAAGATCATCTTACACTTATTTGAATGCCAACTGAAGATCACTCTCCTGACTTCGTAACCAACTAACAACAATTCCATTTACAAGATCTAACATGGTGAACAAGTCGACTCATGATGAGACCTCTTGTCTCTCAACCTTGTGGTCGAAATCCATTACCTTGGCGTGGTGACCAATAATGGTAATGTCACAATGTTTGAACTTATGATTGTGGTAGGTCAACTCGTGATGAGACCTCCTATCCTTCAATTGACCATTTTTGTTTTTATGTTTGACTATGATTATTGTTAATTTGATCCAGGTGGATATTGGTGGCCACTTGCCTATTCCACTTGGACCCCAACACTATCTCTTTCAGTTGTTAGATTTCCTTAATTGTAGCACAATTTACTATTTTTGGATTTTTTAGGGTCCTGAACTTCTGGAGCCATTTTGAGGCCTTGAACGAAATTTTTGAGAGACCAAAAACATCCCCTACTAGTTTGCTAGTTTGTTTTTGGCCTTCTCTTCGAGATCTTTGAAATGAGGTATTATGATAGCCAAACAGAGATTGTATGCCAAAGTTACGACCCCAGAAAGTTGATGTACCAATTTACCCAAACAGGGCCCATAGTTTTGGTGCTTCATCTCCTCGAGTTAGGTTTTTGGATGTTAATGGTTTTCCATTCTTTCTCAATAATAAATAGGCCTTTGAACCTCACTACAACATAGTTCAGAGGCATGTAGCTGCCACATCTCTTCTCAGAGATAAGATACGATCGCCCAAACTATCTTATTTCCATTCTGTTTGTAAGCATAGTTCAATATTTTTCTATTAATGAAATGAATTTTTTGTCTGCTACATCTATGTATTTATGATTATATCTTTAAGTTGTTACGTTCTTGTTTAAATTTAGATCACTGGTATCATAGGGGTTTTCTCTTTCTCTGTTTTTCTTTGCATGTCCCCAATGAGGTCGGGGTATAAGGAGTTAGGGCTCGATTTGGTTGAATTGTTGCAAAATCAACCTCGCAAAACCCAACGACCTCCCATGGTGAAAGAAAAGAAAGATGAGGGGGTAGGAGATCCTTTCAAAATGTTGCTCGAGGAAGCCCTTGAGTGATAGAGGGACGCGATGATGGATAAATTTTCCCAGATCCTTCGACGGCTACCCACAAGTGATGCATCTTCATCTGACAGCCACTCTAGAGGCAACACTCCTTATAAGGTACAAGTTAACTTCGATATTCCCATATTTGAAGGCATGATATATGTAGACACCGTAGATAAATGGTTAAATTTGTTGGAAGGATATTTTCAGTTCATGACTTTTCCAATCGGGAAAAGTTTACTTTTGCACTTCTCAAAGCCACCCCACACGTCAAGGACTGGTGGGAAACCTACTATGAACAAAAGGATGAGAGTGAACCCTTGTTGTTTTCAGCCGCACCCACTTGGGAATCTTTTCGAGATGCCATCAAGGAACAATATTACCCTGTCTAGAGCTATGAAGATAAATACATAAAGTGGACCACACTACGGCAGGGAAGGGACCAAGATGTGTCGGAGTTCACAAATATTTTCCATATCCCTTGCACAAAGCTGGGTATCAAGGATACTGAGCGGTATTTTGGTGCTCAGGTACCACAACTATCTACACAAGTACATCCAAGATGAGATGAAGTTCCTAGACATTTCCTCGCTCAGCATGGCGTACCGGTATGCTGTCAAGATTGAGCAGAAGTTTAAATAGAAGAAGCGAGACTTTGGATATGCGAATCCAAAGCAAGGAAAAGGTGCCCCCAAACCGCATAACAAAGGACTAGGCCAAGGCTAGGCTACCCAAGACAACCCACCAAAGCCATAAGAAAAGAAAAACACCACGAAGACAAAGAAGGACCCGGGAAAATGGTGTGAGTTCCATAAGAGCTCCACTCACAATACGAGAGAGTGTTGGGCCAAGTAGTCAATGGTGGACAAGTTGAAGGCTTTTGAATCAGAACCTGATACGGGAACTGAAAAAGGGAAGCAGATCATTGATGTAGAGCCGAGTGCGACCGTGGCCACCACCAAGATCCAGAAAATTGAGCCTGAAGATCCAGAGGAGGGGGAAGGGTTCTCTGTTGCAATTCATTGTCGAAAGCGGGAGCCAAAAGAACCTAATTTTAGCAGTTAGGCCTAAATACTACAACACATACAAAACTGTACATTTCCCAGACCAGGAAATTTGTTTTCCTTATGATTCGCCCCTAGGAAAAGAAGAAGGTTGTGGCCATGGCTTCCAAGCAGGGCTCCTCTACACAACAACAATAGATGGACAAGGTTATGGATGAGTACAGGGATATTTTCGCCTCACCTACAGGGCTACCTCTGCACTATCAGGTAAAGCACTCCATTGATGTGACCTCGGGCATGCCGCTGCTGAATGGGCTGACTTATCGGTGCTCTATTATGGAGAATGATGAGATCAGGAGGTAGATTCAGGAACTATTACAGAAAGGGCACATTAGGCCAAGCTCATCACCCTGTGGGAGCCCAGTTGTATTAGTACAAAAGAAGGATGGGACCTGGAGGCTCTGTATTGACTACCAGGCGTTGAACAAGATCACTATTCGAAATAGGTACCCAATCTCACGGATTGATGACCTTCTTTACCAACTCAAGGGGGCCAAATATTTCAGCAAGATTGACTTGAAGTCAGGTTATCACCAGGTGCCTATCGAACCCTCTAATGTGTGGAAGATTGCCTTTAACCAAGGAGGGCCTTTTTCAATGGTTGGTCACACCATTCAGATTGAAGAACACCCTTGCAACCTTCTTGGTACTGATGGATGACATCTTGCGACACTTCACCAATGCATTCATGGTGGTGTATTTAGATGAAATATTGATCTTTATCTAGTGTTGGGATGAGCATCTCCACCATATTTGACAGACCCTTCAAACCTTGTGATAACACAAATTTTGTGTGCTAACTTGGAGAAATGCACCTTTGGCGTGAACTAGGTTCAATATATAGGGTGCATAATTGATGAGCAGGGTGTACACGTGGACCCATCCAAGATACAAGTCATTCGGGATTGGCCAGCCCCAACCCCTCTAACAGATCTCTACAATTTTTTGGGTCTTGCCAACTTCTACCGTAGGTTCTTGTTGGGGTTCTCTCATATCACTTGGCCTTTAAGTCAAGTCACTAAAGGTGGAGCAAAATCAAATCTTTTTTGGTCTGAAACCCAACAACATGTGTTCTCCGAGTTGACGAATCACCTCTATTCTACACCAGTGCTCACATTACCAAACCTACAACAACCATTTGAGATTGAGGCAAATGTCTCTGACTATGTTATTGGTGCGGTTCTTACTCAACATGGGCATCCAGTGGCTTACCACAGTGAGACACTTTAAGACATAGCCTGAAAGTACCCCACTTATGAAAAATAAATGTATTCCATTCTGCAGGCCTGCTGTCAATGGAAGCATTACATTTTGGGGAAGGAAATGGTCATCCACATAGACCACAGACCTATACAGTTCATATAGACACAAGGGAAGTTATAGAACGATCACCATAAAAAATGGTCCACCTACCTACAAGAATTCCAATTGAACATTAAGTATAAGAAGGGAAACACCAATAAAGTCGTTGATTGCCTTAACTGACCACTAGTCATGGCTTTGATCACTATGCTCGACTCCTGTGAACACAAGACATCGGGGTGGCCCCATCTTTACAAGAGCAATCTAGAATTTGAGAAAACATAAGAAAGTTGCAAATTTTCACCTTCAGGATGCACTGTTATGCCACTTGGGACACATCTGTGTTCATTCAAGCGAGTGTGCCAAGATGATGTGGGAGGTGCACTACAATCAGGTCACTGGACAATTTGGAGTAGAGAAAAAAATGGTGGTATAATTGCAGAAGTATTTTTATTAGTCGAAACTTCGTGAGGATGTTGGGAAGTACATTAGATCCTGCACCTCCTGCATCATTACCAAACCAACCATCAAGAAGCAAGGCCTGTATGCTCCTCTACCTACTCCTAGTCAGCCTTGAGAATCTGTCTCCATGGATTACAGGTCAGCCTTCCTTCTAGTAAGCACGACAACAATTATGTTTTCGTGGTCGTTTACCGATTCTCTAAGACGACCATCATGGCGGCCTGCAAGAAGAGTATCACAATAGAGGCTACTGCGAAGCTCTTCTTTGAGCGAGTGTGGGTATAATTTGGGATCCCACATTCCATTGTCTCAGATTGGGACAACAAATTCCTGAGTGCATTTTGGTCAAGTCTTTGGTTGATGCTGGATATAAAACTTACTAAGTCCAAGACTTTCCATCCCCAAACTGATGGCAAAACAAAGGTTGTCAACATGATGATCATACACATTCTATGCATGTACAACTCGAAGCATCCATGCACATGGGATGAAACCTCCCCTATGTCCAGCACAACTACAACTGAGCTCTCCACAACTTAACGGGCCACAACCCCTTTCAGGTAGAGCTAGGATTTCAGCCATTATGTCCCATTGATGTGGCCATACTGTTATCGCAAAATCTAGTGTCCATTCAGATCTATTAGTCCCACTAAGACGGGTAGCTATCTTAGAAACAAACAAACTAAAGTTACTTATGTTTTCCTTTATGAGAAGTAGATGAGAGAGAAGCAGAGAGTACCAACCTCAGTCTTTCGCTTGGCTCCTTGCTTGTTTCCTCTCCCCTTTGACAGATCTTTGCCACTTCTTCCTTGATTGTCCCGCTTCATAGAGCACCTGTAAAGTCAAAGCGGAATAATACCATCAAAGCACAGAGATATACAGTCATAAAAAACATAGGACCAAATATATATTGCCCACACAAATGCATTTATCAACTCAGACATACAAGAATGTGGAGGAAAACTAAAATAGCTTTATTGATAGAAAGAGTAGAAGAGAGGATTACAACCCATTGATCTAACCCAGTGTCATCCTCCCAGCATGAGAGCCCTTCTTCACCTCATGAAAAGCTTAGATCACCCAACACTATGATGTTCCACAAAGAAACCAACAACACTTCCTTACAAAATACCAGATTCCAGCCTTTAGATCTCTGGGATGAGGGATCCATATAGACAATTTTGCAGGTGGGTAAGTCAGCTTCTGGGATTTTGATTAGTGTCATTTCTCTGATAGTTCTCAATTCCACTTGGAGATTTCATGATCTCTTACTCATCCCTGGGAAAATTCAGAAAGGTAAGTGTCATAAGAGAAGTTTCTGGAAGATTCCATCATCATCCACCTTGCAAACTGTCTCTGCCATTTGTCTACTCTCGCTCATCGCACCCTACAGAAGGGCTTTCCAGTATGCATCACACTTTTTGCATGTGGCAGGTGAGATGCATCGCACCCTTAACACTGAGCAGTCTGTATAACCCAGTTTTGACCATTTCTGAGCAGTTTTTCATGAAGAACTTCTGGGAGATGATGTAATCAGCTGACATTGCTCCTTTAGGGTATGAAACAACACGTGTAGGGACTTATAAGCCCTTGGTTTATGGACATATGTGATTGGCATTGCAGTGCCCAAATATGTCTATAACAGTTTCCCCCTAAAGCATGAGGTCGTAAATCTTTTTGATGTCGGGTGAAATGCTTTATCATGAGGATCCGAGGTTTTTCAAACTGGAAGGTGACTTGTAATAAAATACAATAAAATACATTATCTTCATAATATTTTTCATGATCTAGTTGAGGTGGGCATTCCCATGCTCAGCTTTATAAATCCATTCTCATGTACATAGGACAGACAACCGCTATGTGGCAGACTGATGATTCTGGTAGAGCCATCATCCTTTGGCTTGGATGATTATCTGGGTAGCAATGATGCACATTTGATGTCTTTATTTTCCTGAATATATCACAGCTCGGATGGATGAAACTAAATCCGGGGTCTTCAAAGCTCGTTCAATCTTCGCCCGAAGTACAAGTCGATCCATGTGAAAGGATGTTTTGGAGTCGAATATGGAAAGACATCGCCTGATTACCAGCCAATGATGTAAGATGTTAATAGATGTGAGAGGAATCACCGATAATGAAGATGACCATCAAGGTACGACTGTACAATTCACGTGGTGTGAAAATGGGACTTGTCATCGAACACCACACAAAAGCTTTCGGTCGAAGGCCATTGAGGTAAACCTGTCGACGGAAGTGAGAAACTTGCCATTGAGGCATGCAAGCTTCAAAGTACTAAAAGGGTTGTTCCTAGGTCGACTTCTTGGATAATGAGCTGATGTCGACAAGAAGTGACCTGTCGTAGGAGGGCATTAATGAATCCCATATCTACGACACGAAAAGGAGCAAATGATTTTGTGGAGGTGAAAATGATCTAATGATACAGGGTTCAGGGTGGTGGTCATGAAAGAATGAAGGGTGAAGGTATTGTAGCGGATGAGACACAAGCTAGGTCGGTGAATTCTCTCAGCGACTTCTTTTGAACATATCAGCGACACTGAAATGGATTGGTAGCGTTAACCCCAAAAATGGATGGTATGGTGGACCAATGGTAATATGACCGGTGAACGAAATAACCCAACTCGACTCAATCATGGTGATGGAGTGAAAGTGTCATGTTATAGAGCGACTTGCTACCAATAAAGTTTCTTCAAGTTTTCTTCCCAATTTTTTCCCCAGTCATTGCTGACCAGTACCTCTTTATTTTTGTCAAGCTTGAGGAGGATAACATATGCTTGTTCTATAATTTTCCCTTCGGGCAAACTCGTCGCTATGTTTTTAACGAGCCTAGCGATAGTGAAACTCGTTCTTGTTTGCATGGACAAGTTTGTCGCTATTGGTTTTAACGAGTTTAACGACAAAGATAACTTGGTCCTTTTTCAATTTTAGAGAGTCTGAAAAGGGATGGAAAGAAAACTCCAGGATTCCTTTTTCATCATGTAATCCCTTAAGTCCAAAAAAGTGTAAAATAATACGAAAGGGATGACTTTTCGATAGTTTTAACGAGCATAACAAGACAAGCGCTTGATATTTTTGTGTAATAATCCCTCAGGTCAAAAAGGATTAAAATCTAGAGGAGGGATAACACTTCTGATCATTTTAACGAGCTGGAGAGGCCAATTGCTCAGCAATCTTTTCATATTTTACGAGTCAGAAGAAAAGAGCTTAAAGCAGACTCGTTTTTTGAGGAACCAGTGATATTTTCGGGAAGCAACTGGTTCCAGGTAAGGTTTGGAACTTTCCAATCATGGTAGTGTAAAGAAGATGGCTAATAGAATCACTCGTCGCAGCTGCTCCTCAAAAGGGGTATACAATCAGATGGAGGCGTATGATCAGCTAAAATAGAGTGGAGGTGATGGTAAGAACACGACTAAGGCTCAAAAGCTGATGATAATGCGATCACAATGGTTATTTACCAAAGGTGGGTTTATTTTTTAATGAGCTTAAACTTTGGTGGAACATATGCTCATTGCTAGGTTTATTTTTTAACGAGATTGAACTTTGTGTAAAACTGCTCGTTGCTAGGTTTATTTTTTAATGAGCTTAAACTTCACATAAACCTGCTCATTGCTAAGTTTATTTTTTAATGAGCTTAAACTTCACGTAAACCGTAAACCTGCTCGTTGCTAGGTTTATTTTTTAACGAGCTTAAACTTCGCGTAAACCTGCTCGTGGCGGGTTTAGTTTTTAACGAGCTTGAACCCTACGGTAACACTGCTCGTGGCCTGGTTCATTTTTTAATGAGATTGAGCCATGTGAAAACATATGCTCAGATTCGATTTCATGTTTACACAAGCTTGAAATGAAAAACAATGCTTGTTATAAGTTCACATGCCCCCAGCATAGTGATGCAAATCGAGATGCATGCCCCCCAAGCTTCATTACATTCAATGCAGCGGTTGGAATGAAGGTTTACCTTTGAGATATTTGAATGACTCGACCTGGATTTTACGAGATCGTAATCAAATACTCGATTTGGAAAGGGAGTTGTTTCATTTTTTAATGAGGTTGACACAAGATAAGAACCGTCCTCGAAATCCACCGTATTTACAGTATTTGATAGAAAATAAAAAATTGAAATATGATTAAGGTTTCTGGAATAATCTTCATGTTAATCTGGAAGATGGGAACGATGGTGGTAATCTTCCCATGGCCCCTCTCCTATCATCATTGACTGGATGATTCCTTCGTCTGTAGAATGTACATGCGACCAAGGATCTAAAGAGCTGCCATATTCCTTAGACCTATATATCCAAACACTCGATGAGCGTTGATTTGGGTTTGCCCCATAGGCCAAGAAAATTGATTGCTACAATATTTCTAAAATGGCAATGATCCATGCTGAAAAAATGTTTGGGAATCTTCTGAATCTTTTAGATATAGAAGATATCATATTGCAGGTTTCGACTGTGGCCACTTCCACCAGATTACTTGGAGGTGGTAGGGCAAAAGTACCCATTAAAGTAGGGTCTTTTAGGAGGCCTACTCTGATATTTTGAAGTGAATGAGAGCTTCCATGGATCATTGGAATGCTCCCCGTAACTTGTGAACTATTGGGGAGGAAGGTTTGTTGATCAACGATTGTAATTCCTCCTTGAAAAGGAAATTGCAATCTTTCTAAAGTATGTTGACACAACTGTAGCCATAACATAAATCCAGGGCCTTCCCAGTAGGATATTGTAATCGAGGTTTCCATCGATAAATTCAACATCAATTTCTACTGTTTTTCCCCCCAGTTCAGCTTGCAAGTTACTTAAAATCCCGTATGGGGTGTATGTCCATCCATCAAATGCTTTTGACGTCGTTGACGATTTTGACAAGGGTGGTGAGCCGAAAGTTTTCCAACAACTCATTAACATAATACATGTAGATTCCCCCTCATCAATAATTATTTGATGAACAATTTTGTTGAGGGCGTTCACTTGAATGAGGAAAGCGAGTTGAGTTGGTAATTGAGGTTCATATCCTTTATGATTAAAGGCCACAATATTGGAATCTACTGGGTCAATCCCACCTATTGCTGATAAAAGAGCCTGTTTTTGGGAGGGCAAATTTTGCAGTACCTCAAGTGTTGACATAGCGGACGACGATTGGGCCAGGTCCTCTACTATATTATAATTTTGTGCTACTCTAGCACGAGGATTAAATGTCAATTTGTGTACTACTCCCTTTGGCGACTTTATCGTTAGCTCAGGAATGATGGGTGGCACAACTTCAGTCGAAGTTGTTGTCGAACTACTAGGTTGATCTGTAGCCTTGTTGTTCGATAGCTGTGGATTCCCGTAATCTTTATTCCTTGTCGATATCAAAGCATCATTCTACTGTTTCGAAATGGACAACATAAGTACTTGGGATGGGGAGGCATTGTCACTAGCAACCAGATTGGTCCCTAGGTTTGTAAACGGATCAGTCAATACAGCTGAACTTTTTGAATTCTTAAAGAATTTCTTAATTTCAACTTTATGTGGAAAATCTCTCGTCTAATGATCCTCATCGCATATCTGACACCACGAAGGAGGTTTCCTTTGCCCAGAAGGGTTTGCAGAAGGTTTTTCAGGAGACGAATCATCCTTTTTCTTCTTTTTCCCTTTCTTTTTCTTCTTGCCCCCTGGTTGCTTCGGTTCTTTGCCCTCGTCATTTGACATGGAATTAACCTTCGAGGCGAGAAGTTCTTCATTTGCATTTTGATCGGAAACCATGCGAGATTTCTTAGATGTAGCCTTTGTGGTTTTTGTGCTTGTCGTACCTATTACACCATTGCTGACATGAGAATCTTTGTTTGATTTAGGAGGGGGAGGAACAAAAAACTATGGTCTAGGAGCATCAGGGATTTTGTCGTAGAGCGTGCCAGACTGAGTATAGATCATGTCTAGATATTGTGCATGAGCAATGACTTGCTCTTCAGTGACGATTCCTCCCTTTGCCACATCTTCTGTAATAGAATGTAACAATGACTTAATAAACCATTCAGCTAGCAGCTGCTCAGGAACAAATGTTTTTACCATTCTATGACGACGTCGCCACTCATGAATATGATCAGATATGTGAGTGGCTGTTGTTTGCTTGAAATTAGTAAGAAGCTCCATTCCTATTTCGTACTTTATGGGTAACTGAAAATGGGTTAAAAAGGTGGTGGCAACGGCGGTGAAGTTATCGAATGAAGCTCTAGGCAATTCGATGTACCATTTTGCTGCTGGACCAGTTAATGTTCGCTGAAAAAGGCGAAGCCTAATCGAATCATCATTGAGAGTGTTGGACGAACACCACAGATGAAAGGTCATCACATGATTCGACGGATCTTCACCTGGATTTCCATTGAACTTAGGAATATCTGGCGGAAGTTTATGAGGAATTTCTGGCCACCAAGGGGCATAAGCAATTGGATCATTTGTTAGCCGATTTAGATATGGTAACTCTAAAGTCGCCATGAAGGGAAACTGTTGATTTAAGTTCGGCGAAGCATACCCAGTGTTGGTGAGGTAAATCCCCTCTACGGATAGAGGCGATCCCTACTAGCCCAACAGGGGTCTAGCAACAATCAAACAATGCTGCACCGCAGGTTCCTAGTTGTAATTAACAAGTGGGTAAGAGTAACCTACTTGGATTTCAACGCTATGTTTGTCGAAGAGATAATCCTCTCGCTCCTTCGCTCCAGCCGATCACAATTCCCCACTATCCTCGCGGACGAACACCTGCATAAGCAAAGAGAGGGCAAACAAAAGCATAAAATCTACTAATAACAACTATGTATCAGTCAGGAAGGATACAATTTGCATTAATCGTTCATAGGACAAATGGAAATGGAACCATAAGAGCAGTCATCTATCTTTATTAATCAGAAAATAGAGTAAGGTACAACCGAAGTCCTGACGCTGAGTCCTTCTCTAGAGGGTCCAGCCAGCATGTCTTCCTAGTTGTAATTAACAAGTGGGTAAGAGTAACCTACTTGGATTTCAACGCTATGTTTGTCAAAGAGATAATCCTCTCGCTCCTTCGCTCCAGCCGATCACAATTCCCCGCTATCCTCGCGGACGAACACCTGCACAAGCAAAGAGAGGGCAAACAAAAGCATAAAATCTACTAATAACAACTATGTATCAGTCAGGAAGGATACAATTTGCATTAATCGTTCATAGGACAAATGGAAATGGAACCATAAGAGCAGTCATCTATCTTTATTAATCAGAAAATAGAGTAAGGTACAATCGAAGTCCTGACGCTGAGTCCTTCTCTAGAGGGTCCAGCCAGCATGTCTTCCAAGCATTCACCTTTGGAGCAA
>APFE031070601.1:143106-168694 GCA_000404065.3 Pinus taeda
CCATCTGATGTATCCAATTTACCGGATCCTTGCCATCAAACTTCCTCATCTTGCTTTTTCTTGATTTTAGGAGCTCGACCTTTAAATGATTGTAACTCTGTACTTTCAAATCTTTAAGTTCTAAAACTATGACTTGTAGTAGTCTTATGCGTCCTCTTTCAAATGCCACCAGTCTAACCCCAATTGGATTCTCCAATGAAGAGTTATGCCAAATCTCCCACATTGACTTGATTATAGACTAATTCAGTAGAGCAAACTTGTACGACGTGCCACGTGTCCCTGTTTTGACCTTTGGCTCTGAAAAATATATACAAGAAGCTACAATCCGTCCTCTTCCCGTACCTTCTTACCAAAATTCAATCTGATGCTCAGAGAGAAAGTTATGATGATTTTCCCTAGGTCACCTGTTTTGATGTAATTCAGGATTTTTTAAAAGGACCAACTTCATCAGTTCATATCTCCAAAATTGTAGCGCTAAAATCTTTGAAATTCAGACCCGAGATTTAGTGTGATGTCTTCGCAAATGGGTTTTTTTTTGACTTCTGAAACGTCGCAGAAAAAAGTTATAGCGAAAATTCCACGATGACCTGTTTGGAGCAGTGAAACCCTAGAATCCAAAGCTCTGATACCAAATGTTATGAAACCAGCTCAAAGAAGATAAAAAGATAGATCAACACCTTAGAATTCAGCCTCTTCGAGGGGGAAACCTCCTTTACATTACATAAATGAGAAATTCTTGGATGATACAAATGAAAAGACCTCCTTTCTATATATAGGAGTCTAAGGCATCATAACATAATCAGAGCCTACATAACAATAATAATGTAAGGGCACAATAATAACAATAGTGGGCTTCTATGGGGCACAATAGTAACAACATGGGCACTGCATGGGTACATCAATATAATAAGTGGGTTGTCCTAATAACAATAAGGGGTTACACTAGCAGTATAGGGGCCTAACAATTTCCTTATTTGTAGCACAATTTATTATTTTTGGTAGTTTTCCGGGTCCTGAACTTTCAGAGTTGTTTTGAGGCCCTAAATGATGTTTTAAGGGAAAATAGGGAGAAGAAAATGTTTTTAGCCTTCTCTTCAAGATCTTCGAAACGAGGTATTATGATAGCCAAACGAAGAACGTACGCCAAAGATACGACCCCGGGAAGTTGATGTACCAAGTTACCCAAAATGGGGCCCACAATTTTGGTGCTTCATCTCCTAGGGTTAGGTTTTTGGATTTTTAGGGTTTTCCATTGTTTCTCAATAATAAATAGGCCTTTGAGCCTCATTGTAACATAGTTCAGAGGCATGTAGCTGCCACATCTCTTCTCAGAGATAAGCTACCATCGCCCAAGCTATCTTATTTCCATTATGTTTGTAAGCATAGTTCAACATTTTTCTATTAATGAAATGAAGTGTTTTTCTACTGCATCTCTGTATTTATGATCCTTAGGAAAGCTTAAAATGAACATAAACAAAATCATCTTCATTGAAGTGATCCTTAGAGATTAGGTTCCATTAATATAAATTAGAGCATAAAAATATCTCGCCCAATGATGATGCCAAGATGAAAGAGGAAACATTAATCCATTTTATTGTGAAATGAAATGAAAAGGCAATCCAGCTAAGCCTAAAATGCTTATGAAATTAGAAACAAGGCAATTAAGAAAATGAACCTTGAGATACATCTTACAAGATAAATAAAGGATTAACATAAAAATGAGATTATGTTGATTTTATCTTGTATGATGATTTGTTAATAAAACTCTTTTGTTTCAAAGCATAGTTATTGATTTAAAGTTATTGTTGTATGCTTTGACATGGGTTTTCTTACTTTTCAAATCTTGCTTAAAGATAGTTTGTGAGTCTTTATAGATTCAATTTCAAGAATAAGACTGACAATTGATTTCAAAATGTACGCAAAATTAGAAAAGAGAAAAATCCCTAATGTCTTATGATGATTGTTCTTCCGAAATGTTAGTTTCCATCAAAGATGAATCTACAAATCAAATCCATGGGAACCTGCAAGAAGAACAACAAAATATAAGAAAGAAATAATGATTAAAAGAGAAAATAAAAGCTGAAATAAAGCTCAAACCAGATGAGGATGAACACATAAATGTGTACCTCGAAGAATTAGATCATAATTTTATGTTATGAATCTTCATTTTCTCCCATGTATTAATCAAAGTTCAAAACCATCTTGTTATTTAATTTAAACTAATTTCTAAACTAGTCCTAATCCTAATCTAAAAAGTAGACTATGACTAAGTGAAATTGTGCTTCCAATGAGGCCATTCAAGCATCTTATTTTCTGCATGAATATATACATCAAAAAGTAGTAACAAAAATATAAATCTACTTACACCTGTTAGAAAATTATATTACAGAGCAATGGAACACATAGAATATTGCATAAATATAAACACAGAAGATGCATAAAATCAGAGAGACACAGATATATGTGGTTCACCCAGTTTGGGCTACGTCCACCCTGAACAGCCAACCCTTCCTTTCTATTATCCAGCAAAATGAAGACACACAACCTACAATAGATCTGCTGTAATATCCTCTATTTTCTCTCACAGTCTCACCTCTCTGTTTCTCACTCAGAGAATACACATCTATTACACAGTCTCAATACAATGCCCTAATACATAGAGAGGGGTTGCCTTCTAGGGAAAACAACCCTAAACTAAACATAAGTTCTACCGTCAGATCATTCACCTAATGAACGACCCAGATTGACTAGGAATTACTATACTTTTATAAGGCAATTTTACATCTATTTTTAGCTTCGGGGGCGCTGCCCCCGAAACCCTTGCTGAGCGACCATTGGCCCCCAGACCCCCAACCGGAGGGGGATTAGCCCCCCGTAACCCCCCGAGGGGACAAGTCCCCCCCGCACCCCCCCATGTGGAGGGTTGTACAAACTTCCTTGGGTATACATCCAGCTGAAACAAAGACCTCTAAATAATCATGCTCCACACCCAACAACACCAACAAAAATAATTTTGAAAACATTATGTACAACTATTGATAATGTATGTACAAGAAGTAACTTATTTACATTCACCCTCTCTTGGAGATTTTTTTCCAACTAGATCTCGATGAGATCATAAAAATACGGATGGATATTAGTTAGAGATTGGATGTGATATGAAGAAGAGGATAATAGGTTAGATTGTGAAAATATTCTTTTAAATGCAATGACTTGCATTAGATTGTCAGTTTTATGTACATATGATGAAAGGTCATCAATTTTGTTGGATCTGTTGGTCATGTTGTAAAGGTACACACACAAGTACAAATTTTTGTTGGCAATGCCTTTGAGACGGAGAATAAAATTGATATGAGTTGGACATCAGAAAAAATTGGAAGTGTAATGGCTCTTGATTTTCAGAAATAAAGCTCTAAATTTTAACTTTATCTTTTCTGTTAATGTATCCCATGCGTGTGCAATATCGAGCAGTTTAACTTACAAGTATAAAATATCAAAGAGTTGAAAAATAAAACAAGAAGAAAGATCTAAACAATCACTACTTATATTATAATTACAAGGGAAAATCTGGAACCAAATAGGTTTTCCACTATAAGAGTGTTCTAACAAAATTTCTTCAAAACAAGTTCCCAAAGAGGAATTAGAATGAATTACGTTGGAAACCTGTAAATCAATTTCATCAAAATGTTCATAATTTGATTCTTGTTCAACTAGAGGACATAAAATTAAAATGTATGAATCTTCTTGATTGAAAAATGTTTTTAAAATTGATTCACTTTGTAAAAGATGAAAATCCTTGTCATGAACATTTGGGTAATCATCATACATTACTTCCCTTTCCTAAGAATTATATAACTGATATGAATTAACAACATCATTAAAAATGTGGGAGGACATTTCAGTAACAACATTAGTGGGCAAAGAATTATCATCCTAATGAATGACAATCTCAAGGTGTTTAGAACTAGTTACAGATCTAGTTTCAACCGAAGGATTATGAAGGCCATTATTTAATGTAATTTGATGTGAAAAGATATTTTGATACATAAAATAGTATTGCCAGATTATAATGATGATTGAAAATGTTCATCTTGGTAATTCACAACATTATTATCAACATTATAATCTTGGCTAAATGAATCCCTTTCAGTTGTGGAGGTATAAACTAGTTCCAGCTTTACCTTAGGAGAAGATAGATTTACATGTTCATTATTCAAATCTTATTCTTGATTAATTTCGATTGGGTCTTCTTGATGTTTACAATTTTTATTTGTTTGAACTTCACCTTCATATTTTATTATATAATCAATTTCAAACATTGGAAAGAAATCAAAATAGTTTCTTGAAGAAAAAAGCTGTGATGTATTTTCATGTTTATTTACAGGCTTAATAGTTGTAGATTCAAGATTAACTAATGAACTCGATGTATCTTGTTCTTCATTATTAAATTGAGTATCTTCTTTATTAAAAGAAACAAGATAAGTAAAATGTTCAATCAAATCTTCACTTGAAGGTAAATCACTGAGATGGAATCTATAATAAAGTTCCCAAAATCTATTGTAAAATTCATCTAAAGATTCATCTTCATACATGCACAAATTGTCCAATTCAAAACACAAATTGTCATAATTATAATTTTGATGAGTGATTAGAAATACCTTGATGAAATGTTTCCACGAATGAATTAATCTTGCTAGAAGTACTTTGAACCATTTGTGAATACATCCTTGAAAACTTAGAGTAAACAACCTGCAGATCTCATTGTCATTAATAATATTATAAGATTCACATTTATCTACAAAACGACAAAGACGATCTGAGTCAGAAATTTAACTCTCACTATCATACTTCAAATTAGGCAAGGACTCAATCTGCTTCTTGGACGTGCCCCTAATAGGTTTACATGAGCTGAAATCATGACCCAACATAGGAATGCATAAAGGAGCCATGATTAGTAAAAGGATTTTTAGAAGAAAACTCCAATTAGAAAATGAATCCTTGGCCCTCCTTCTAGTGCAAAAAATGCTGATTGAAAAAATGTCCTCTGTTAACATCAGGGAAGACCACCCCGTCGAGAACATAAAGCAACTCCTTATTCGTTGAATCTAGTGGTTTGACTGGTTAGGGTCCAATTACCCTTAAACATAAATATAATCTAATATAAAACTAATATAACCTAAAATAACAATTAATCTATTTGTACCTATATTACATCATGTTACATTTCCTTTGCATCAATCATTAAGATGTGGGTTAAAGAAGTAAATCAACACAAAGGTTTGATCAATTTAAAAAGGCTGATAAAACCACAATTAAATGATTTGTTTTTCTCTTTAAAAGAGGAATTGATGCAAACTTAAATATAAATGTAGAACTAATCTAAAACATGAAAAACCTATATTGAACTAGAATGGGATAGCCCTCTCTCAATTCAAGAGAAAATTAAATAAAATAGGTGGAAGGACTGGTTTATGAATGAATCTAGAATTAATATTTGATTATGAATTCCAAAATAGTTTGTAAACTCATAAAAGGTTAAAACAACTATGTAAATGAATCTACTTTAATAAATAGCTATTAAGGTAAGTCCACCTACAAGCCTGAATTCATATTAGACATAATTCATTATAAAATTTGTATTAATCAAAAGAAATAGTTCATTTCAATTAATACACATAAAAGAAATTGTAAATGAATAATAAATATTTATCATTCACCACAAGTATAATTCAATGAATTAAGTATGATTTCAATCTCATTTTTCCTCTTGGAGATAGCTCCTGCGAGACTTCAACAACATATCATAATATGACTCAACAATAGTGTTAGAGATCAAAGGAACATACTACTTAGGATGTAGATCAAAACAATTAAAAAACTTTGACAAAAATATGAAAATTCATCATTCTGGTAATAATACACAAGAATGGAAATTTATTAAACAATGGCGATGCCTATTTCAAAATATGCAGTCCTGGAGTATCTCAGAGCCATAATCACATTGCTTGTAATAGTGCTAAACAATGAGAACAAAGCCGAAAACCCTATGTTTTCTCTATAATTGGCCTTTCTATACATAACAACAGTGCTATTTCAGAAATCGAACAACTACAGAGAACCCCCCTTGAGTGGATCACGCCCCCCCCTACTTTGCATCAAATTCAGGGGTACTTATTCAAGATTTACAAAGCTAAAAGTATCCCCTGATTCTCTCAACAACAAAGTAATAAAAGTAAATGAATAGGGTCGTTTTTCTATAATTGGAACTTTATGGAAGAATATAGATTACCACAAATAAAGATTGTTAAGAATATTTCCCAATTTGGTTAGTTCTCTAATAATATTGTACAACTTCCTTCGCACCAATAGGTGGAATTCACAGGCATGGTGATCATTTAGTAACAACTTCAACCACCCCTTTTCATTTTAAGTCTGCTTTGTGCCACCTGGAGGAGTTTCTTTGATTGGATTTGTTTCTTCTTTGCCCTGGAAGCCTCTCTGTCAAATGGAAAACAGAGTCAATCATAAATAGTAAGATTTTTTTTATTATATTAAAATGGAAAAAACATAGATTAAACTATAAAAATGCATTAAACTATACTTATGTGAAAAGACCTTTTAAAATTAATTAAGTGGATTTTACTTATACTTGGAAATAGCTGTGTGGTAATGGAGGTAAGCTCATCAGAACTTTTAAAATGAGACTAAACAAAATAATAGCGATATTATGTGGTTCTGATATGGAGCAGGTCCAATATCACATTCAACTCCCTTTAATGGTTTTATCATGTCCATTATTTTGGAGGTCTTATATCAGAGAATTGATATCGGGGGTTGGAAAGAGTGACAACCGATAATAAGTTTCGATATGGATAGGAGGAGTTTATTGGAGAGCGAAGGATTGAGAATATTGAAGGTCAAATATATGAGGAAATCCTCGATATGCATTACCTCCAATATGCGACAGTAGAGACAATGATGTGAAATGTGGGTCCTTTCCTCCGAAAGTTGATTATCATATGTTTTTATGGCCTAGCCACTTTAGAATCATGTTTAATGAAAAGAGCCACATTAATATGATGGAACAGACTTTGGGTATCTGTTTTCGGGAAAACTAGTGTCTTTTCGATCTACTAGTCCCACTGAGATTGGCAGCTATCTTAGAAACAAACAATCAAAGCAATTTTGGATTTCCTTTATGTATTATAGATAAGAGAGAAGGAAAGGACCAACCTGGATCTTCCGCTTGAAACCTTGCTTGATTTCTCTCCCCTTTGATAGAACTTGCAACTCCTCTCCCACTTGTCCCGCTTTGGAGAATACCTATAGAGAGAAAGTAACAAAACACCATCAAAGCATCTCGATCTATTATATCATAAACAATGCAGAATAAAAAATACATTGAACATACAATGGCATTTACAAATAACAAGATTCACAAGTACACAATTGTATGGAGGAAAACTCAAAGAACTTTATTAAAATAGAAGGGAGAATTACAACCCAACTGTCTGATCCAACATCATCCTCCCAGCATCAAAGCCCTCCACACCTCATGAAAAGCAAGATCACCCAACAATACAATTCTCCTTCTCAAAGACAAACTAACAAAACTTGTTTACAAATTACGAAATTCCAGCCTCTAGATCTCTCAGATGAGGGATCCATTTATAGATGTTTGCAAAGGTGTGAGTCATCTTTGGGTTTTTGATTAGTGTCATTCCACTTGTAGTTCTTAGTTCCACTTGGAGATTTCTTGGATCTCTTACTCATCCCTGGGCGAATTCAGATAGGCAAGTGTCATAGAGGAAGTTTCTAGAAGATTCCATGAGCATCCACTTAGAAAAATGTCTCAGACATTTGTCCATTCTCGCTCATCACACCCAACAGAAGGCCTCTTCAGTATGCATCGCACCTGGCTAGTGCAGGAGTCAGTATGCATCACACCCTGACAGTGGAGCAGTCAGTATGGTCCAGTTTTGCTAGTTCTGAGTGGTTTTTTAGGTGGATTTATTTTTTAACGAGCTTGAACCTTGCGAAAGCATTGCTCATACGAGTATTTAAAGATGTCTCTCATTGGTAGGTTCATTTTTTAGTGAGCTTGAACTCTACGATAACATATGCTCATTTTCTTTTTATGTAGGCTAGAAACGACCAAACCTACAAAGCTAAAAACACTAAAAAGCTAAGGAACTACTAAGGTTAGGTAGGATGGTTTTGTCTTCCGTCTAGACAAAACACTTCCTTTGCTTCATCTGCACGTTGCAGACAAAGGTGAATGATGGTCAGACCAATCATCTAGCCTAAGAAGTTGAATCCAAAAAGCTAAAAAGCTAAAAAATGAAATTTGTCATCTTTTGCTTGCAATTTTTTTTTTTGCATGTCCCCAGGCATCGAGAAAAGAAGAGTTTCCAGTAACCATATGGAAATCACTATGGTTAAGTAGGATTGTTTCATCCGCAGAGAAGATAAAACATTTCCTTGGCTTTGTCCGCAGCACATACAAAGGTGAATGGTGTGTCAGACCAATCACTTAGCTTACAGGGAAATTCATATGGTAGGATGGTTTCGTTTATAGAGTAGACAAAACACTTCCTTGGCTTCGTCCACAGAGTGGACGAAAGTGAATGGTGTGGGTCGGTACTTCTAATCACATAACCTACAAGGAAACCTATCTTTTCAGCTGGGTTCGTCTGCTGAAGCAGACTAGGGTGCATGCCCCCTAAGCTTCGTTACCTTCATCGGACTACTCGCCGCAATCAGGTGGATGGAATGAAGGTTGAAGAGACATTCTCGATGCAAAGAGACCATTTAGGAATGATGTTTGACTTAGCTCTGTGTTTGAACCGGGAAATGAAAGCTGATCGATAAGTTGGACAATCTTTCCTTCATGCGGGAAACACATTACTTGAAAGAGTGTGGAAACAATAACTTCCATGCTATATATATAGTCACATCCAAGAAGTAGACTGTAATCTAATGGTCCTTGGACTACCATCATGTTCAAGTGAACAGTTTTCCTTTTCAAAGTTATCGGTAACTTTGGAAGGATCCCTAACGGTCGATTGGTTCCTTTGTTAAAGCCTGACAAATTCTGTGTAACAAGCATAAGTGATGCGAACCAAGCACTTTCCAAGTAGTTTAGGAAAGGATACTCACTGAAGCCCCTTCATCTATGATAGTTCTAGACATGACCATTTTGTACACTTGTACTATGATCTAGAATGGTACATCAGATGGAAGGCGGGGTCTTGCTAGTTGATTCCAATCGAAGGAAACAACTAGACTGCTTGGAGGCGGTACCAGATAAATGGTTGAATGAACCCCTTGAACTGGGGAATTTTCCTCTTGTTGTAAAGGAATGGGTGGATTGCCCCCAAGTTCATCAAACTCTGTATTAACAAAAATACTTTGAACGGTATAATTCTCATTCTCTTTGGAAATAGTATCATTTGAAGGTGGGCCTTCTGAAGGCAAGACTGGGTCTACTGCCATCTCGACCTGTTGACTTTGGTCCGGTATGGACTTAGAAGGTTCACTCTCAATGATTAGCGTTTCGATCGACGATTGATTTATGTTAGTCGGATTTTCAACTAGTGAAGGACTTGGTGAGAGTTTCTTGTATCCAGGCGGAAGTCGCTACAGCGAAGCAGGACGGTTATCCAAGACTCTTTTGGCTTCATCCAAAAAATGACAATGGTTAAGAGCATGATTACCTTCACATAACCTACATGGAAATCTGACCTTTCCTTTCTGTCCATTGACTTCATTTTCACTAGTTGATGGTGTGCTGTCAACATGATTTCCAGAGGTTGATGACATCGGATGGTGCGAATGGGGAGACCATTCTCTCAAGATCTAAGGGATGCATGGAGATTCTCGATGAAGGTGGTCCCGTTTGCAAATTATGCATGGAGATCTAGGTTTGGAATGTTTGGTGTGTAGATTTTCACCAGATGCTGTGTGGTTTCCCCCTTGTTTAACTGAATTCTTCTTCTTCTCCTTCCCTTTATTCTTCTTCTTAGCTACTCGGTTACTAGCATCACTATTTTCACCAAGCGAAGAGCAAGAAGGGGAGGGAGAAACAAACGAAGTAGAAGGTGAAGGGACAACTTCAGTATCATCTGGTTGCTGATTCGATTACCGAGGAATCATGGTATTTTGAACAACAGAGGTTAAGAATAGCCATACTGGTAGGCCAATTGTGATTCCCAAAAGGGACAATGTAGCCATATATGGAGCACCAATATCTCCCCAAGAAGAGAAAGGACTAGGATTCCCCCAAGAGGGATTCCTTGATTGGTGGACTCCATTACCTCAACCCAAGATCAATCAAGGAACAGGGATGTTATTCCGAATTAAATAAATTTTAAAGACCCTTTGACACAACTTTGATTTTTAATTTTTTAAGAGTCGAGAAAAAGCTAAAGATGACTCTAGTCCCCTTCGGATTTTAATGAGCTTGAAGTGACAAGTGCTCAGATGGACCTTTTCTTTTAAGGAGTCGAAAAGGAACGAAAGTGACTACTCTGGAAATCTAGACAGAGGGATTACCAAATCAATCACAAAACTGCAATATACACCTTGGTGGTAAATTAAAGAGAAATTACCAAGGACTTATGTACGACAGTCAATCTTCCCGAACGCTGTGTTCAGTGCATTGCGATCGATAGGGCGGCAGACACGGCTTCCTATGGATAAAGGATATCAGCCTATTGTGGTCTCCCAATATATACTCAATAGTACGGGGAGCACAAGTCTGTGCTAGCACTTGTCATATCAAAGAGGAGGAATCACCCAACCTTCGATGAAAATGATAGTTACTAGATTTTACGATGCCAGAACACGTCTCTTGCGTAGACCTCTAGATGTGTTGCATTAGGTTCCAAAGCATTGTTAAGTTCATTGAAATTTATTTTAGAGTTGATCTTGCTTAGAAGTTTGCCTTTCAAGGCTCACCACATGATGTAGATGTAAAATTCCTTAATATGCAATCTCAAATGATAAATAGTCGTTGTTTACTTTTAGCAATGAAAATCCTAGCTACTAAGGAAAGAAGATTATGATTTCTTTCAAATAGAGAGCATAGAACACACACAAAATGCACTTTTCGTAAATAATTTCTTGCACACAGTCTAAATGCAAATGCAAATGCATGTATTTGTTTTTCATTCCCTTTAATGAGAAGAATGCAAAAAAGGAAAACTAAGTACAGATTTGAACTATTTTCTTCAAAGCGACATTTCAACGATTTCTTTTCAAAATGAAAGGAAGACTAAAATGACACTTTTCGTTTTCGAGTCGAGAAATGCTTTCAATGCTTCAAATATTAACAATTCAAATCAAATACATGACAAAAAGTACAATCGACTATCTAGAGAAGGAAGACTTTATGACACTCTTCTTTTTGACTAAAAATGACAGTTACAACACTTTTTTGCATCAAAAAAACAGTTTGATTAAGATACTCTTTAACAAAGGATCGTAAATGATGGACAAATACATAAAAACATTTACTAATCCTAATCAATGGAGGATGAACTATGCAAAGGAAGGAGGATTTAGCAATGAGATACTGATCATAAGCAGCAAAACAACTGAAAAGAGCTGAAAACAAAGACAAAAAACCCAAATTTTAAGGAGAGAAATAGGATTACTCAGTCATCGCACCTGTGCTTCACAGAAACAAGGATGCATCTCACCTACAACACATGGGAGGTGCGATGCATACTGGTTTCCAGTGATGGACAGTGTGATGGGCCAGGGAGCGAAACTGAGGTGGGTTTTTTCTCAAATTTGCAGCTGAGTTCAGTGATTTAAGCTGAGCTATGATGGACAGTAAAAAGCAAAGTAGAGGGGTATGATATTAGGAGGTTATTGAGCTACCACAAGGGAATTTAGAATGCTTGTAAGTCAGATGTTCAGTTCATAAACTAACCTAGAGATTGACTGAAGTAGCATTCATCTACTTTGAAATTGCATAGCAAGAGTAGTTCGAACGCTATCTGGCTAACTTCAGGCTCTGTCTGTAGTTTATAAAGCAAACAAAAATAACAAACAAATAAACTATTCGATCCCCAGCAGAGTCACCATTTTGTTTCTGGGAAAACTAGTGTCTTTTTGATCTGCTAGTCCCACTAAGATTGGCAGCTATCTTAGAAACAAACAATCAAAGCAATTTGTGATTTCCTTTATGTATGATAGATAAGAGAGAAGCAAAGGACCAACCTGGATCTTTCACTTGACTCCTTGCTTGATTTCTCTCCCCTTTGATAGAACTTGCAATTCCTCTCCTACTTGTCCCGCTTTAGAGAATACCTGTAGAGACAAAGTAACAGAACACCATCAAAGCATCTCGATCTATTATATCATAAACAATGCAGAATAAAAAATACATTGAACATATAATGGCATTTACAAATAACAAGACTCACAAGTATACAATTGTATAGAGGAAAACTCAAAGAACTTTATTAAAATAGAAGGGAGAATTACAACCTAGCTGTCTAATCCAACATCATCCTCCCAGCATCAAAGCCCTCTTCACCTCATGAAAAGCAAGATCACCTAATAATACAATGATCCTTCTCAAAGACAAACTAACAACACTTCTTTACAAATTACAAAATTCCAGCCTCTAGATCTCTCAGATGAGGGTTCCATTTATAGATGTTTGCAAAGGTGTGAGTCATCTCTGGGTTTTTGATTAGTGTCATTCCGCTTGTAATTCTTAGTTCCACTTGGATATTTCTTGGATCTCTTACTCATCCCTGGGTGAATTCAAATAGCAAGTGTCATAGAGGAAGTTTCTCGAAGATTCCATGAGCATCCACTTAGCAAACTGTCTCAGACATTTGTCCATTCTCGCTCATCGCACCCCATAGAAGGCCTCTTTAGTATGCATCACATCTGGCTAGTGCAGGAGTCAGTATGCATCACACCCTAACAGTGGAGCAGTCAGTGTGGTCCAGTTTTGGCCAGTTCTGAGTGGTTTTTCAAGTGGAACTTCTGGGGAATGATGTACTCAGTTGACTATGATCCTTTAGGGTATGAAACAACACTTTTAGGGGTTAAAGAGCAATTGGTTTATTGACATATAAGATTGGGGTTGCAGTGCCCAAATATGTCTATAATAGTATCAAAGATTTCCAAAAGGATTCTTTTGATATCATAGTCTCAATGCCCAAAAGCTTTGATATATATTTAATAAATATGCCACATTGTTTAATGATTAAGGCTTAAATACTATGCACACATCTTGGTATTGGGGGCTATTTTATTCATTAATATAATTAATTAAGATGTTTAAAACAAAAAACGTATTTACAAAGTTTATTAACAAACAAACTTAATCAAACTTAAGCAAACTATAAAAATAAAACAAGTGTAAATAAAAAGTAAATTAGACTTGAAATGAAGTAATCACACTCAAAGTCTACATGCAATACCAAAAGGGTCCCCATGTATATTATAATAGAATAAAATGGGGGTGTTGTGTTTTCACTACAACAGGAAGGTTCCAGGTGGGTCAAGGTTATGTGGCATCTGGAATCTAGGCCATTCAGGGATGCACCAAGGCATTTGGGCATTTGGGTCATCCAGGGTGCATCACACTATTGTTCGACTAAAAGAGCCAAATATTGGAGATATTTAGACTCTTTTCATACATATGGATTCCTTAGATTTATATAACAAGTGGACCCTAGTATAAGTGGTATGTGAGGTGGCGTTAGGTGGCCGAGTTAGTTGACATGACAATTGGAGGTAGTGACACATGGTATCAACTTTTCACATTTTTGGGTGGCCAAGTGGGCGATTGGTGTGTGAGTAATGGTATATGAGTGGAACAACACATGACAAGTGATATTCAAGAGTAGTCAAAGGGCTTAGTCAAAATTTCAAAGTGAGTGGAGGCATTCGAGTATCTCAGCCTTTGGGTGTGTAACAAGTTAGTGATGATGAAAAGCCCTAGATTCAGATTCAAGCAAGGATGAAACTTAGGTCAAGGTTCTTTTCAGTGGAGGTTCCATGTGCAAAGAGTGACTTGGCCATCCAATGGTGGATATGTGAAAAATATCTTAAGGATAGGGTTCCAGCCCTAGGTCATGAGGTTAAGAATTTTAAGCCCTCAGCGTTGAAGGTGCTTGGAAAGGGATATTTGGGCATCCAATATCCATTTTTATTCAAGGTGTTTAACACATGTTTGTCATAAAAGGCCTATACACTAGATTTTCCAATACACTAGTTGTTAAGTCCTCAGTCATAACGCCAAGGTTATATGACTCAATGTGGCTTTGGAGCTTGAGTGCTAAGGCTAAAAATTTAAGGTTTTGGGTGCACAAACAGTTAAGTCAGTGAAAACCAAAGATGTATTAATTAGGGCCAAAAAGTTGAAGTTGGTGGGTATAAAATAAAGAAAAAACGATGTGAAAAGATGGATTTCTCATGCACTGATAGAGTAAGACTCTTGTGGACAAATAGAATTGCAGAAATTCATGAGAAGAAATAGTGCTATAGGAAATAAAGATGAGTTGAGTGCTAGATTGGTGTGAGTAGAAATAGAGTATGCTTAGGAGTCTTTAACAGAGGTTGAAGGTGTCGAATACTAGAGACATGAAGCATGTTAGAAGGTTGATTTACTTAATCTAAGTAAACAATTGTTGCATGAAAATAAATCACCTATCTAAAGAGTTAGGAAATAATTGAGGAGCTACCTTAGAAAAATAATTATGTCTAGAGTAGATCTAAGAAGTAATAACAGAGATCTAGTGGAAGATGAATTTGATTAGAAAACAAAAGAATTGGGGTCTGCTATTGAGAAAGATAAGAAAGAGAAACTAGATTTGGAGTTAAATATTATTATCTGAGTGAAATTTAAATGAAGTTCTAATATATCTAAGTTTGAAAATGTATGGAAAAGGGATCTGAGCTGTAGTGCATGTTAGTGTCTATGAATATTAGGGTATTTGTGTCTCTTTTAGGTTGGTTCCTGTAATTAGGGGATTATTGTCTCCTTTTGATTGGTTCCTATAAAGATAAGGGAGATTGGTGTCTCCAAGATGTTGGTGCTTACAAATAAAAGGGGATCGGTGGCTCTTGTAGGTTGGTGCCTACAAAGAATGATGTAATTTTAAGTTGGTGCTTGCAAATTCATCTAATCAAAAGAAGTTTTGTGGTTTTCTCCCCAATGGGTTTCCATGTATATCACGTGTTCATAATGTGTGCATCTTTATTGTTGCATGGTTGTGTTATATAATTCTTTAAATTATTAAAAAGTGCTTTATACCAATTCATCCTCTCTCTTAGTATAAAATTAGTTTCCAACATTGTAAAACCATTATGGTGTATCATGCACCTGTGGCTTTTTTTTTGTGTGTTCTTCTCCCCTTATTTGAACCACTAAATATGATATTTTTATTTACAAAGGATTTCCTCCCAATGGAGCCTTTCCTCAAGTTAAAGTCGAACTAGAGATTCTTAATGCTCTAATTCCTCATATTTTTCATCCCTTATAATGGTGCGTTGTATTGCATCCATCTCCTTCTCTAGCTTAAGTTTCTCTTTATGAATATTTCGAAAATTTTTGACATTCCATTCCTTTATTATCTTCTCAAGGAATTTTAATCTTTGTTGAAAGCGAGACATAAGGTACCTTGAATGTCATTCAATTCCTTCCACCATTTCCGCATGTTGGGGAGGAAATATGGATGCCTTAGCAAAAAACGCTTCAAATATGAAGGGCCTATTTTTTGCACTGCCATCCCAATCTAATGACATTTCAATGGGCCAATTATTTGAGCCATGACAAGGAAGATTGGAGGCTTCAAAATTTGTTCTAGAAGTGAAGCAAAATTCCACAATAAGGAATCTATTAATCCTGGAGGAAATTTGAAATGCACCACCTCTCTTGGTATTCCAAGTGAATAATCCATTATTTGTGTTCAAATTCATGACTTTTGAGCTGTTTATGAAATATTAAAAAAGAGGGCCCTCTTCCTCAAGTATTTTTATGCCTCCTTTCTTTTCATTAAGATATTTTGTCATATTAAACTCTCCACCCAAAATCTAGAAATTCTTCCCATTGACTAAGATTGTTTTGTGGAGGCTTTGAAGGAAAAGTTTAGTTTTAGCTATAGAGTTAGGGTCATATACATTTGTTATCTATCTTGAATTCATTAACTTTGTGGGTCAAAAATTTGCAATAAAGATTCTAGGTAGAGAGAGAATCCTAAAGCATGATTGAGGATGGATTCCAAAGGCTGGTTATGCCCCCTAATGCTCCTTGAGAATCATGAGCTAGATATTCATAGCCTGTCCATATAGATTTTGATAACTTACTGAGAGATTCATTAGAACACTTGGATTCTTGGATCATCATGATGTCTGGGTCTTCTTGAAGGATTTTATTCTTCAGGAGTATTTGTTTTGTTTTCCCATTAAGACCCCTTATATTCCATGATATAGCTTTCATTGGTGACATTGGGAGGAAGGTTGGAAGATCATTTTCATCTTTGTAACTCTACCTATATTAACTAGATATTAACCCAAATATTAAATTAAATGACTATTACTCTTTCTACCTTTCTTTTTTGGTCCTTTTGGAATGCTCAGTTGATCTTGTGGACAATCTCTCTTAATCCCAAAAAAAGAAGATGAAGAGGTGTGAGTACGAAAATTACCTTACACTTGGGCTTGCTGATGAATTAGGTCTTGATTCTTGATGTATGCTCCAGTAATAATTTTAACTTTATCTTTTGGGATGGTTGTTGGGTCTTTGATTCTCCATTTAATTGCAAGGATTTGTAGGTCGATATTTTATAATTCAATTCCATCCAAGTCATTTGAGTCAGTTAGCTTGAGGTCATCTTCCACCATCAACATCTTCTTGATTGGTTGTTGGTGAGTGGTTCGTGTGTAGGGTTTTTTGGCAGGGGTTCATGTTGACTTGATTGCATAGTTGCATCCATTTTCATCCTTTTTCCCCACCCATTGTTAGGTTTTCCTCCATTTGATGAAGGTCCATATATCTTGTTTTCCTTACTGGTCACCAAAATAAGATCCCTTGGTCCTTTTTTGGTTATCTTTCTTTTATTTGTGATTATGACAAACCCATCTTGATCCATTTGCTAAGTTTATATCATTGTTTGTTGGCTTGGTTAGTAGGGCATTCACAAAAGGAATGTCCATATTCATGGCATTTTCATCATTAGAAAGGGATCTTCTCATAATCTATGGGTTTTCCCAAGTTTCATATTCGTAACTTAATTAAATGCTTGCTATAAGAGGCTTAGAGATATCTAGTTAAGGACAAAGTTACACACAAGAAGTGTATTGATCTTGCTTTGTTGTGTCCAAGATCAAGACAAAGTTCCCTAGGGAGTTTCCAATGCTCTCTAGGATGTATGGATCCCAAAATTCATAGGGAAGGAAATAAAGGTAGATCTAGATTGATGTTGAAGAAAGTGTTCTTTATTGGGATTGAATATCTAGACCCAGGGTTTCATGAATAAGCTGACAAAATTCATGAAATATGGCCATCCCTAAAATATCCAATCTCTATATTCAATATTGTTGAATATGGCTGTGAGAAAGCCCCTGGATCCCAACTTGAGGTCAAGATATCATTTGAGAATCCAATTTTTACTGATTTAGATGAGAAGATTTTTTTATGAAGGCCATAAGCCTACAAACTTGCAAATGACAACATGCTCTCACATGTATTTAACTCTCGCTCTTATATTTTACATAGATATCTCAAGGAGAGGTGTTTTCACTATTTGTAGTAAACAAGAGCCACTATTATGTGATCTTGTTGCTATGAAACCTAAGGTCGTAGTTTCCTCTTTAGTATGGTTTATAGGGGTTGATGGGTTCACCCCTTGTTGCATCTAGCTTTTGGGAGGTAACGAATTGCTAAATTTATGTGGGGTCGACTGATTCACTTTTCCTACTACAACATTTCAGAAGGAGAGGCCTCCCCCATCCCCCCACCCTAATGGGGGCACCATTGTAAGACTCAAGCAAAGAAAACTGTTTAACCCTAGTTGCAATGATGATAACACATGTGTCATGACCCCACCTTGGAAAGATATCTCAACATGGTTTTTGAACATTAGATTAGTTTCAGAACTTTGTGGTGATATTTTGAACTTTATGTTGAAACTATTGACACAGATACTTTGAATTCCATGATTAGAACACTTTGCATGGATACTTACAATTTTGTGGTCTTTGTGGTGATATTTTAAACTCTATGGCTAAAACCCTATTTTGGATCACATTTGAAATCATATTTTAACTAAAATTTAGGTGTAAGTGGAACCTTGGATGGATCATAGCCATGTCAATGACTCAACACTATTTAGATACCCAGGCCAACAACATTGACATATTCTGGGAACACAATATATACATTTACTTCTTAATATTTGTGGTGATTCTAGGGTTAGGGCTTAGCATGTGGTGCATTTCTACATGATCATTGTAATAATATACAATCGTTAACATTCCATCCATGGCAATCAAGACTAAACCTTGAGTTGGTTTTTTTGGTTATCCATGGTTCAAATATTGCCATAAATTAGGTGTAAATGTTAGCTTTCTTATTTATTTTGTTCTAATTTTCAAAGTGAGCAATTCACCGAGGTTCCAAAATGCAATCTCTCAAGGGGAGGCCATGAAAAGTAATCCTAGATAATCTTTATGAACATATAGAATCATTATAAAAATAACAAGAATAAAGAGAAATCAAACCTCCAACAAAGTTAAATGTAATGCTTGAATTTTTTTTTACAACTTTAAAAAACGAGATAGAAACCAAAATATTAGGATTTGAGACTCAATTGCAAAAAATGAAACCTAGATTAAAAGAAATGGAAAAACATGAACAATCAACCCAAGAAGGAGGTGTTGAATAAAATCATAATGTGAGGGATAAGATTAAAGAGTTAGAAGAAAAACTAACAAACAATTTGGTCCTAAGTGGTTTGGAAAATAAATGGGATACCAAAATCATCAAAGAGGGAATGAATAAACTAATTGACTTGGATCATGAGCATTTCAAAATAGCTTTGAACCTCATCCACCTTGGTATATGTTAGAGTCCTATAGTGATAGGATTCATAATTTTCAACTGGCTGAGGTTAACTCTTGTAATATTGTACATACCTTTGTTTTCTGCAAACGTTTTCCATATTAAAATTAAAAAATGTAAAGAGGGTATGTCCTAAAAGAAATATCAAAGGACAAGAAAAATAAGAAAATATCAAAAAATGAAAAAACATGAACCCCAAACAAAAAGCAGATCATGAAAGTGTACAAGTCCAAGTGCCACCACTCTTTACTTTACTGTCTTAAAATAATGGTTGTGTGCAATTTGTCATACATGCCACAACCCATGATAGTCAAACTATTCAATCTTGACTACTTATTGCTTTGAATTTCATGTTTATAGTTAGAGAATAAAAATCTAACCAAACAGTTTAATCTTGGCAGATCATTAGATAGGTAGAGAAATAAAAGGAGCTCATTAGTTTAATCCGAGTCTTTGGAAGATATAAGGTTAGAAGTAGATAGTTTGTTTTATAAAAGAAAAGGAAAGAAAAGGGTTTGCTACCTTAAGTGCACCCACCAAAGTGAAGAAAAAATGTTAGGGTAGGTAAAAGGGTAAGTAAAGAAAGGTTGCAGAAATACAAGTCATTTGGAGCATACACACTACTATCATGCTTAACTATGTGTTTCAAGTGTGCAGGAGAAGTTATCAATGAGAAAAGGCATGCTCATAAGCTGATTTGACTAACTCCCCCTTCATTACATTTCACCCCCACTATATACTCACTAATTTCCCTTTTACCCCTTCATGGTTTATGAAAACCCCTTCCCCTTCATTTTCACTCCTACCCCTTAGTTTCACACATTTCCCTAGTCAGTTACTCCTAAAATCCATTCCCCTAAGTGTGAAATCCCTTTCCCCCTTTTTAAAATCATGTTTTCACTTAAATAATTACCCAGAAACCCCTATAAACCCTTTATCCTAACTCTAAAACCCCCCTGCCTCACTAACTCCGCCACTTAACCATTTTCCCGATTAAACTCAAGTTAACCTGCCACCCTGGTGAGCTAAACTAACCCCATTACCCCTAAAACCCATGCAATTTAATTAATCCACACTTAGAAATAGGTTAATTACTCTAAACTATAATTAAAACCCATGGGTCCCGCTAACCTTCGCCCAATCACCCGACCACGCAAATTTCCCACTTGATGGCTGTCCGATCATCCACCCCCTGTTATAGACATTTTTGGGCATTTCAACCCCAATCATAAATGTCCATAAACCGAGGGCTCCTAAGTCCCTAAAAGTGTTGCTTCACTGCCTAAAGGAACAAGGTTAGCTGATTACATCATCTCTGAGAAGTTCTCCACTAAAAACTGCTCATAAATGGTCAAAACTGGACCATACTGAAAACCCAGTGCAGAGGGTGCGATGCATATCACCTTCCCAGTGTATAGGGTGCGATGCATACTGAGTGGCTCCTTTGTAGGGTGCGATGGTCGGGAATGGACAATTGGCAGGGACAAAATGCGAGGTGGAAGATCATGGAATCTTCCAGAAGCTTCCCCTCTGACACTTGCCTCTCTGGTTTTGACCAGGGATGAGTAAGAGATCATCATTCTCCAAGTGGAAGTAGGAACTATCAAAGAGAGGACACTAATCAAGACCCCAGAAGATGACTCAGCTCCCTGTAATCATCTATATATGGATCCCTCATCATAGAGATCCAAAGGCTGAAATTTTGTATCTTATAGAGAAGTGCTGTTGGTTTTCTGGTGTACATTCATAGTGTTGGGTGATCTAAGCTTCACTTGAGGTGAAGAAGGGCTTTCTAGCTGGAGGATGATGCTGGGTCAGAACATATGGTTGTAATCCTCTTGCTACTTTTTATCTTAATAAAGCTATTCAAGTTTTCCTCCATATTCTTGTATGTTTACTTATATATGCATTTGTATGATTAACACACATTTGATCATGTGTTATTATGAATATATATCTTTGTTCTTCGATAGTAGTATGTTGCTGTGATTCCACATGTGCTCTTTGAAGCTAGGTAGACAAAGAAGGAGCGGCAAAGCTCTATCATGAAGGAGAGGAAATCAAGCGCAAGACTAAGGTTGGTCTCCTTGTTCCACTCCTATATATTTTCATAAAGGAAAGCGAAAATAGACTTTACTTGTTTGTTTCTAAGATAGCTATCAATCTTAGTGGGAATAGCTGCATCTAAGTGGACACTATTCCTGGTAACAAAATGGCGACTCCACTGGGGAACGACTAGATTGTTTGTTAGCCTATCTATCTTTGTTTCTTTTATAAACTTACAGACGGAGCCTGAAGCCAAGCCAGCTAGCCTTCGAACTGCATTTTTTATACAAATGCAAAGTAGATCAATGCTGCTTCAGTATATCTCCGGGTTTTGTTTATGAATTAAACAATCGATCTGAAAACAGTCTAATTGCCCTAAGTGGTGGCTCTAGTAACCTCTTTAGATCACCCCTGTGTTTTACATATACTGAACATTACTTACTCGGCCTAAATCCCTGAACTGAATTGCAAATTGTGAGTAAAAACTTGTTTAAAGTCTCGCATTGGTACCATCGCACCCTACCTTCAAGGCAGTCTATATGCATCGTACTTCTCGAGTGCAGTAGGTGCGCTGCATACTGAATTCACAGTGTGACAGGTGCGATGGTCAGGGAAGGTTAAGTTTACCTTCAGACTATGGTTTTTTCTCACTATTTTCAGTCCTATTTAGGAGTTTTTCTGCCTATGGTTAGCGTATTTCTGTGAAAACCCCCTTCTCTTACATTATTCTGCCTCCTTAGTGCAAAGAATTGTAAGTGTTTTTGTGTATTGTGCGCCATTTTCAGTTCTCTTTTGCAAAAAGTAGCATAGTTGAACTGTCGTTTCTTGATCTGAAAGTGTCGTAGCTGTCATTTTCAGTTTTAGAAGACAATCCCATTGTTCTTGATAGTCGATTATATAGTTACTATTGCTTATGATTTGAATTAATAGTTTTAAAGTGTCGAAAAGCAATTTTCATTTCGAAATCGCAGAGTGTCTCTCTTACCTTCACTTCATTTTGAAAAGAAATTTGTTGAGTATTGTCGCTTTGAAAGTAATTCAGATTTGTACATAGCTTTCTTATCATCATTCATACATTAAGAAGGATGAAAACAAATACATGCATGTGCATTTGCATTTTGACTGCTTGGTTTGATTTAGGACAGTGCATTTAGCGTGTGCTCTGTGCTCTTTGCCAAAAAGATTCTTAACTTTCTTTCCTTAGTAGCTAGGATTTTCATTGCCTAAAAGAAGATTAAATGTTTGTTTATCATCTTAGACTGCATTTTAGAATTGTATACACATCACGCGGTGAACTTGAAAGGAAAATTTTTAAGAAGATCAACTTAAAATAAATTTAATGAATCTAACAATGTTTTGGAACCTAACACACAAAATCTAGAGGTCTAGGCTAGAGACGTATTTCGGCGTCGTAAAACCTGGTAACTGTTGTTTTCATTGTTGGTTGGGTGATTCCTCCACTCTGAGACGTCAAGTGCCAGTACAGATTTGTGCTCCCATGTATCGTCGAGTATATTTTGGGAGACCACAATAGGCTGCATCCTTTATCCTTAGGAAGCCGTGTCTGCCGCCCTATCGATCGCAATGCACTAAACACAACATTCGGGAAGATTGATTGCTGTACCGTAAAAAGTATTCTGCAGTTTTGCGATTGGTTTGGTAATCCCCTTTGCCTAGATCTCCAGAGAAGTCCATTTTGCTCCTTTTGAGATTCCTTAAAGGAAAAGGTCCTCTGAGCACTTGTCACTTCAGGCTCAATAAAAATCGAAGGCGACTAGAGTCATCTTTTGTTTTTTCTCGACTCTTTAAAATTGAAAAAGCAAGTTGTGTCAAAGCATTTAGAATTTATTTTAATTGGAATATCATCAAAAATTCCCTCGTTGGTCTTTAGGTTGAGAAAATGGAGTCTAACAACCAAGGATTTCCCCTTGGAGGAAATCCTAGTCCCTTCTCCTCTTGGGGAGATGTTGATGCACCCCATATGGCCACATTGTCACTTCCAGGGTTGCCAATTGGTTTACCTGTCTGGCTCCTCTCTACCTCTGTCGTTCAGAATCCCGTAATTCCTGAACAGTCAAGTCAGCAACTAGATGACACTAGAGGCGCCTCCCAACCTTCTACTTCATCTGATTCTCCCTCTCCTCCTTCCTCTTCACTTGATAAAGCCGATAAAGCTAAAAGTCAAGTAACTGAGAAGAAGAAGAAGCAGAAAGAAAAAAAAGAAAAGAAGAAAAAGGAACCAAAATCGAAAGGGGGCAACCAAGCGTCATCTAGCGAAAATCCTCACACTGCACTGTCGAAACCTAAATCTCCTTGTGTCATTTGCAATGGAGACCACTATCATCAAGATTGTCCCTGCATCTCTCGGATCTTAAGGGATTGGTCTCCTCGTTTGCACAATCCGGTGGTGTCAACCTTTGACGATCATTTTGAATGCACACCATCAACCAGTGAAAGCGAAGCACATGGACAGAAAAGGAATCCCAGATTTCCTTGTAAATTGTGTGAAGGAAATCACGCCGTCCACCGTTGTCCCTTCCTTGACGAGGCTAAAAGGGTTTTGGATGACCATCCTGCTTCACTGCTACGGCTTCCTCTTGGATATAAAATACTCTTGCCAAGTCCTCCACTGGTTGAAAATCTGGTTGGCCCATCATTTTGGTCGGCTGAAGTGTCTATCATTGAAAATGAACCCTCTGAATCCATACCAGATGAAAGTCAAAAGGTCGAGACAGCAGATGACCCGGTCTTGCCTTCAGAGTGTTCATCTTCGAATGATACCGTCACTGAAGAGAAAAAGAACGACAAAGTTCAAATTCTTTTCATCAACACAGACTCCGATGAACTTGGGGGTAGTCCACCCGTTCCTTTATCGCAGGAAGGAAGTTCATCAGAGTCATATTCTGCTGTCTATTTGGTCCCACCACCAAGCAACCTAGTCGTTTCCTTCGATTGGAATCTACTAGGCAGACCCCGTTTACTAGCTAATGTACCATTCAAAATCATTGTACAAGCTTACAGAATGGTCATGGCTGGTACCGTCATCGATGAAGGGGCTTCTGTGAGTATCCTTTCCTCAACTGCTTGGAAAGCGCTTGGTTCGCCATCACTTTTGCCTGAAATGAGAAATCTGAGAGGCTTTGACAAAGGAACTAGTCAACCTTTAGGGATCCTTCCAAATGTTCCCATTACTTTGAGAAGGAAAACTGTTCACATGAACATGATGGTAGTTCAAGGACCCTTGGATTATAATCTACTCCTTGGACGCGACTATATTTATTGCATGGGAGCCATCGCCTCCTTACTCTTTAGAGTAATGTGTTTTCCGCACGAGGGCATAATGGTCAAGCTCATAGACCAAATGTCATTCCCCAGTTCATACATCACAAATAGTCAAATGCCATCCCTAAATGGTCTCTTCACACAAGGAATGTCTCATCGATCTCCAATCTGTCCACCCGATGAGCGCGAGTGATTCAGGAGGATGTGACTGAAATCCAGGGGCATGCACCCTGGTCTGTTTCGGCAGGAAAGCCTTGGGTATAGAGTGGATTTCCGCGAGGGATATATGACCAGTCTGACACACCTGTCCTCACAGGAATGGGATTAGGCTGGAGTAAGATACCTTCGTTAAGGTTATGCTGAGTGGCATGCGGTTGCACCACTCCCCTTTGTCTATTTTGGTAGACATCGCCAAGGAAGCTTTTTGTCTGCTACGCAGATGGAACTTTCATTGTAACCTGGAAATTTTCACTATATTTGGGGGTATGCAAACCTTTCTGCATGCAAGTGAAGAGCGACTATTTATTTTTTAAATTTGTAGGACCTCTAACCCTTTAAACCCGTAAGGCTAGTTGCTTCCTAGCTTGCATAAAGAAAGAATTCGGGGAAAATCTTTAAGGATGTAAGCCCATTCAAAATAGCATCTTGAATGAGACATCCTTATCATACGACTAGCGAGAAGTGTTACCGCAGGGTTCAAGCTCGTCAAAAAATAAACCCCCCACGAGCAGTTTTAGTGCATAGTTCAAGCTCGTTAAAAAATAAACATAAGTCATGAGCAAATGTTTCCCCCAGCGTTTAAGCTCATCAAAAAATGAACTAGTAAATAACCATTGTGAATGCCTTATCACCAAATTTTGAGCCTTGGTCGTGTTATCATCATCACCTCCACTCTGTTTTTAGCCGATCATTCACCCCCATATGATTGTTTACCCCTTTGAGGAACATTTGCGAAGAGCGATTCTATTAGCCATCCTTGTGACACTGCCATGATTGGAGAATTCCAAACCTTACTTGGAATCAACTGCTACCTGAAACCATCACTCGTTCCTCAAAAACGAGTCTCCTTTAAGCTCTTTTCAACTGACTCGTAAAATATGAAAATATTGCCGAGCAATTGGCCTCTCCGGCTCGTTAAAGTCATCGGAAGTGCTATCCCTCCTCTAG
>APFE031070620.1:4230-59061 GCA_000404065.3 Pinus taeda
TATTTCAGAATATCTTCTTGATTTATTATTTAATGTTGATCCTCTTGTAGTAGGGAACAAGTCCCTAAATTATCTCCTCCTCCAAATCTTCATAATCTACCCAATATTCTCACAATATTCCACAAAAATAAATAATATTAGGCATAAAAATGCAATTATCCATAAACCTTCCTAATGAACATATTAAAGTTAAAAATACATTATCTAATGCAAAAATAGATGTTTAATGTGCTGAAGGATGGTCAGATGGGCCTTAATTTATGTCTAATTTAGAGGCCCATCATCCAATACATCCATGTTCACACGAAACTAGTTTGTTGTTGATTTGATTAAATGGCTAGCCAGGTGTTAACATATTTTAGCCACGAGACTACAGACAAGTGTAAATCCAATACAATATACCTCGTATAATTAACCATTTCCTTGGGTCTAATTCACATTAATTCATTGATAATATTTATACAAAGTGAATCATGTGCCATTGATATTTTATGGGATTGGGAGGGGGTTGAGCCCACCATCCTCTCTATCCATTATCCCTTTCTCTAGGAGCACTCCTCTACTGGAAAACACATTTGCATGTCTGTTATGGCATCACAGTACACAAAAGAATTGGATAGCCTCAAATTATCGAATTTGCAATTCAACCCTTTGCATGATGGGGGCACCATTATTATGAATTTCATACCTTGTCTTTAAAATTTGTCAGATGATTACCATAGAGTCCCCACAATCTTGCTGTCATATTCTTAGCTAACCCTAGTTCAAGTCCTTTCCGTATGGAAAAATACTCAGCTTGAGGTCCCAAGCGAAACTTGTCACCAATTTTTCTTCAAGGTATAGAAGGACCCACCCCCACCCCCCGCGCTCTTGTCGCCCCCAAGTAGTGTGCATATTACTTGCATAAGACATTGTTTTAAAATATTAACAACATAGTATGCCAAATTGATCTCATAAAAGAAATTTAAAAGACAACTTAAATAACTCATATTAGAGTTTAATTTTATGGAAAATATATTTAAAGGAAAAAGATAGTGAGTACATAAATATATTTTAAATATTTATCATTGTGATGGGGAACGATAAGATTTTTTTATCAACAATTTATCTTTGTCTTGCATAAATTTTTATCTATATTTATGGTTATCAAGGTAAGCCATATATAGTTCCACATGAGAATAATGATTAGAAGCCTGGAACTAGATTTTTATGGAATTTCATATACAATGGATTGTTTTTCCCATGGTGAGACTATCTATTTGATTAGCCCTTATTTTTCATTATATAGAATATTTTTGATGACATATTGCTATGTAGGATTTTTCGCTAGTAATTCATCAATCTATTTTATCATCTCTTTAAGATCTACTTTCTCATGACTAGACAACATGCAAAAATCAAACTAGGGTTTTCTGCGCTTATCTCCCTAATTTAGTGTCTTGAAATCAGAGTTAATAAATGTATATTAGGATCATAGTGGTCAAAAGTAATGAAAAATCCTAAAAATTCAAGAAAATAGATTTCCTCTTTAATTCTTTTAGTGGATTCTTAGAAACAAAGATCCCATCATTCTAGTTCTAAATCATCAGTAAAAGAGAAAACAATGGGGATTTAGACATCTTATTGGGGAATATATTAACCTAATGTATTTTATAACAATTAAAATGTTTGATAATCAACATTGTCTCGATGGCTAGTGGAAATAAGTATGTTAGTATTCATTTCAATAGTCATGCTAGGAGATGTGTTGGACAATTGGCATTGTCTAATTACTAGTGACATCCATTGTGATGGAATTCATGTCAATCATACTAGCATGAATATTAGTGGCAAAAAAAGTGTTAGAATTGATTTCCACTAGCCTAACTATGATTATAGCTAGCCTAGAATTGATGTGCTTTATGTGTCAAGCTTTGGGAGCATCCCATGGTTGCTACAACTTCATGTAGAGAATCATCATAGTATCAATCTTATTGGAGAACAAATAAAATGATGAATATGATGGTTGGGAGCCCCAATATTTGATTACATTTCTACATCAGGATACTTTCTCAAATTCTCTTAGGAATAGCATGGTTGGAAAATTCCTGGAAAACTGTTTCCAATGGTATGTGGAAGTCTACAAATGGCCCCTTGGCTCAAAAGTTATTAACTCTCAAAGTAAGGTCCTCCAAAAGGTAGAGTTGCAGTACCTACTCAAAAGCCCAAAGGCTTATTTAAAAGAGACCCGGGATGACATGTAGTCAAGGTAGAGGAATAGAGCCCAAAATATCGAAACCTTGGGAAGCCTAGAACCGCGGAAAGCCAGAAATCTCAGAGGTTTACTTAAAAGGCTATGAGATTATAGTGAGTTGAGGAAGTGAGAAGCTCGGAACCCTGCAAGGCTCAGAAACCTAGAAGCAGCTCAGAAGGTCAGAATCCTAAAATATTAGAGCCTGGATATTTTTTTAAAATGGGTTACAAGGTAGCAAGGAGTCAGGCTAGCAGGGGACGAAAATTGATAAATATTTTGCTGAAATTTGACGTTTTATAAAATATCAAAAGGCGTGCCTAGGACTTGGTTTTGTAAATTTTTAGTATGTTTTAGTAACTAAGGACCCTTGAACCATGAATAAGGCTAAATGCTACAGGAAAGTAGTTAAAGGAGCATTATTCAACCTCGAGGTATTCATAGATCTAGAGATCGACAAGTGGAGTGTATGCCAGACCTAGATTCTCCAATAACATAGTGCAAAGGGAAAGGGAACAGTGGCCGACGACACACATAGGTGGGACATATGTAAAATCCCGTAAGTTATGCGGAATTAAATTTAGAAAAAGGTTATGGGAACCATCGAATTTGGGCTCTAAGAATGCGCAAGCTGCAATTTTGCATACATTTGGTGACCAAGTCCAATAAATATTAGCAAAGGCAATTTAGCCCTCGTAGGGCAACAGGGAGTTATAACTACTAGAGGTCTAGTTGTAGGTCACACCTCTCAGTCCTATGAAGGTGAACTAGTAGAGAAGCCAAGGGAGAGGTGCTAAGGAAAAATTGGGCCAAGGAAGAAGCTCATAACATGTATGAAATACATTTTACAATAGGTTGCAAGTTAAGCGCCAACAAAAGGATCCATTCAATAGAAGACCATGGGCACTATAAGTTTAATGGTTATAATTAAGCCCTTGGAGATATAATAAGGAGAAGGTGGTCAGTGACTGTTTTGTAATGGTTTTATGTGTTTTGTTGACCATAGGACTTTGGGATAATAACAAAGAGAAATGACACCATGGGCATATGTTTGATGATATTAATAGGTCGACAGCTTTGGGAGAAACCCTCTATCTTTGGTAGTGATGCCAAACATGCCATCATGCCATATTTATGTAGCAATGTGCTTGTATGTTCAAAGTCATGGAATTTGGATGAGTGAAATTATGCACTAGTGTTGGCCTATCTTACATATTTGGCAATACGCCATAGCATGAATGAGTCAGCAACTCTTTGGTCGTATGCCATGAAACAAGGTAGCAAGGAGCAAATGTAAAGGATGAATTACTGGAGTCTAACTCAATCTAAAATAAGCCATATATGATCTTCCTTGCATGTTGAAAAGAATTAAATGGGAAAGATGGTCATTAATAGAAGACTTAATCACATAAGATCATACCAAGCTCAGAGAAGCCATGTTGGAGTAAATTTTGAGCTTTGTGAGTAATTAATAAGCATGGAGAGCTTTAATGTAGCCTACAATTTGACCAAGGATTTATTACTCAGTATGGGAACACTCAGATGCCCATTCCATGGCTTAATGAAGTTGTAGTGGCCTGGTACTTTGATCGAATAACAACACGGAGATCCATTCAAAAGCACACATTTAGGCACTATGTGGCAGAGATAATGGAGACAATAGGAGGAAAACAGAGACATCATTGTTCCCCGTGTAGTAGTGGAACAAAACCATGGATTTCCATTGAGAAAGTGGGTTTTTAAGAAACATTATTAAGAGATCCATGAAAAAAATGACTTTGTGTGAGTGTTGAAAAGAAGAGGCAAATTTTTCCTATGTTGCAGAGAAGAGGCCCAGAGTGCATATGTAGACAAAAGAGGCAGGGAGTTCCTGAGAAGAATAATAAGGCCAAGAGTAGAGAGCCTTGTGTGAGTGTATGTTACTGCAGAGTGAGAAGAGAATAGAGTGCAATGTGGGCTAAGTAGAAGAAAGGCTGCAAAGGAGAAAAAATTTAATATCAAACATAGTGGATGCCATGTACAGTGGACATTAGTTCATTATTGAGTGTGGGTTGGAGCCCACCAAGAATAAGTTAGTGCTTCCATATCTAGTGGGTGTCTGAAGAAATCTTGGGGGTTTGTGCCTCCTACAAGTTGGTGCTTGCAACAAAACCATGAAGTTGTTGCTTCATATGGTACTTCTGGTAAGATAATTATGTGTTTACAAAAGGAGGGAGTTGGTGCTTCTTGCTAGTGGGTGCTAGAAAACAATCAAAGGGATTTGGTGCTTCTTGTGAATGGTGGCTCACAAACAAATTTTTATGTAATATAATAGGTGATCTTATTTACACAATAATAACAAAAAAGGTTTAGTGGTTTTTATCCTGGAAGGGTTTCCATGTTAAACCTCTATGTTATGTGTGTGTGCTTGTGTTGATTCATATGGTTGTTGCTATGGTTTGTTAATGGTTACTCTCATATAATGGATGCCAAGTTTGAATGAGTAGGGATAAATTGGCATAAAATTTTTAATTAGCCTTAATACTAATTCACCCCCCCTCTCAGTATTAACATTGTTCCCAACAATTAGTATTAGAGTTTAGTTCCTTCGGGAACAAATTAATGCTTGAAGGTAGATCAAAGGGAAATAATGGTTAATCAAGCTTGGCTAACACCAAAGGGAGTTACATACTTAAATGGATCAAACTATGAACTCTAAAGGATCATAATGGAATCCTATTTAATGGCTTTATATGTTTATGTATGGTGCTCCATAGTGAATGGAGAAAAGAGAAAGAAGAATGAAGAAGCCAAAAGCATCCTCTTGAAAGTGCTACCAAAGCCAGATGCTGATAGAATTGGGCATTGTGATACAGCTAAGGAAATGTCATACATATTGTAATGTCTACATGGAGCAATCCACATCACAATAGAGGAGATTGATGAACCTCATTGCTCAATTAGTGAACCTAAATCTGTGAAGGATGCTAATAATGAGAAGAAGAGAAGGAATAAGAAGAAGAAGAAGGAACCTTAGAGGAAATATGCTCAAAATATTGAGCATTCTTCTTCGAATAAGAAATTTTCTATCCATCACCCTTGAGTTGATGATGAAGAAGACTAAGATGAGAGGCCACGCTAATCAGAAGGTAAGTTATCACTTTGTGATAATTGCAAAGAAATAGGGCAATCATTATCTATATGTTCATGTGAATCACTTGAATATAGATATATAAATTCATAAAGTAATGATGTAGAGAGACCTACATTAGCATCAATAAAAAAGGAAGGATCCACTAAAGAAGAAGAGGGATCCCAAGTGTGCTTGTCCATAGAAGAAAATAAGAGTACCCCTGGTAGTGATGAATAAGGGATACCCATCATACCGGTGGAGGAATCCATGGACACAAAGAGGAATATAAATCTTTCTAGTAACTTAGCTAGAAACTCTAATTGTGAAAAGAAGGATTTGAATGTAAGGATCTACTTTAGAAATAATTTTACATCTACTCTAAATGAGGTCAAGGACCAATCAAAGGAAAATATCAAACAAGAGGAGAAATTGAAACTTTATGATCTTGAAAATGAAAATTTGAGAAAAAAAATAGTTGATCTAAATTCTCAACAAGAAGAGGCTAGCATATTAAATGGGAGCTAACCATTTAACTAAATTAAAGAGAAGCTTCTTGTGAGAGACTACAAGTCGAAGTAGACTCATTGAGACATGACTTAGAGACATGAATTTTCCTTCTTGGAGCTTGAGGACAATAGGAAAGCCTTCGATGAGATGCTTGCCAAGCATAAATCCCCTCTCATTAAGGCGGGTTTGGGTTTCAAAGAAGAACCAAGCTCCAAGGAGGAAAAGGCTGAAAGGTCAACCACTCATGTAAGGGTAGTTGAAAATTTCAACAACAAAAAAGGAAAAGGTGTTGGATAGTAGTAGCAACTAAGGAAGAAGTAGAAATAGGTTATTGAGAAAAAGCATTAAAGAAGAAAGAACTATCACCATAGGAGCCAACAACAACAACATAGGATTTCTCGAGGCATCAACTCAAGAAAACATGGAGGGCACATGAAGAACCAGCAAAAGTCCTTTCTTTCTCAAGGAAAAATCCTTCAAAGAAAAAGTATCTTCCATTATCAAAAGCCTTTTCATGGTTATTGTTTTTCTTACAATAATGTTTCGCATAAGGCCATAGACTATAGAAGGCATGCATGAAAACGAGATGTGTTGGGTAGAAGAAACCCACAAACACACAAAGTTCTAGGAAAAGGCATGTTGGTAGTATTAGCTGATTTAAAAAGAACATTTGCATATATGTTAATTCCTTTGCCCCATTCTTAAGCCATATTAAATGCTACAATTCAACTTTGGGCACAAGGTAGTAGGATGCAGACATGAGAAGTCGAGGCATGCATACCAGATAATGCGATGAAATGAAGTAAGTTGAGCATTAAGAATGAACAAAAAGGGCATTCTGAAAAATGGAAGTAGAATTCATTAAGGAGCTGAATCTTCTCTGAAGAAAAATCAAAGAAAAAATAAGAGGGATGATTCTCAAATTCCTATGGGAAAACCCTTTCTAAGTGCCAGTTGTAATGAGCATAGGTTTCTGGAAAGAAAGAGTAGCAATAGCCTAGTAAATCCATACTTGCAAACAAAGAAACAAGATAGTAAGAGGATTTGGGTGAAGAAAGAGGAACGAAAGGAGAAGTGTCTAGCCATGTGCAGTTGAGAGAAAGCTCAAACATGGGAAAAGAAGAAGCTTGAGGATAATGAATTTGTTTGGACTCAGCCAAAGAAGGTTTGGAATAAGAAGGAGGACACACTACTCTGTAGGAGTAGATCCTTTGTTTCTCTTCATTAAAACAAGAGAATGGCCTCAAGTGAGTTTGAATAAGTTAGATGCAGGAAGCTAGAAGTATAAACAGAGAGGTGCATTTGATTGTTGAAGGTATGGTCAAGTCCCCATGTTGATTACAATAATGTATTTGTTTATTTAAAATGTATCGACATTGAAAGGGAGAGGAGAGTGCAGACATCATGGTGTCAGGGGGAGTACACAACAACAATTTATGTTGTGAAAAGAAGATGAGTTGTAGCATAAGTATGGAATGAAAAGAAGCCCTTAGAGAAGTCAAGTCCATAGGATATATCCCCACATAGATGCAAGGAAATAGATGTAGGATATCAGAGAGTATTGGCTCAGGGGGAGCTACTTTGGTAGTAGTAGCAGACAATAATTTTGTCATCCTTGGGAAGAAATATTGCATAGGAAATGAAAGTTTGCATCTTGGGTGAAATGCCCTTATTTAATTTTAGTTGTGAATTTTATTTTGCCTAGCAGCCTTGTGTTCATGAAACACAATTGGTACAAGATTTGAATTACTCCTAGCTTTCAAATGGTATCGATATGTCAATTGGTGGTCCTTGCTTCATGTGTAGAAACATTTTTTTGCAAATGGGCATTTCTTTCTGAAAGGAAGTATTAGAGTTTGCCTGGTACAATATCCAATTGGTATCAATTTCCTGGTGCAATTATTATTATTTAAGTAGCAATCCATATTTGGAGTATCCTAATCTAAGGGGGAGAAAGGTTGGTTAATTAAGATGCTCAAGAGAAGTGAGCACAATCCTAGCAGCAACAACAACAATGAAGAGAAATCCAAAATGCATCATTAATGATTCATATTTGCATGTAACGATAATACTCGAGTAGTGTTAATTAGTATAAGTTTCCTTTTAATTGGTACAAAAGATGCATTGGAAAAGAGAGTACTTAGTCAATAGCCATAAGGTGTCCAGAACTGAAGGATATTTAAAGAAGTGGTAGTATATGTTTAGGGGAAGCATATCACACATGTCTAGTTCCTAGATTAGCAGCAACAACAATAAGTAGACTTCAACTACTTCATTATGAGAGTGATATTATCCCTTGAAGAGATGTATGCATACACAACATGCACATCAACAACCAAAGACTCATCCAATGGTTGTCAAAAGGATGATATCAAGAGTTGAAATTCATACACCAAGTTCACCAATATTTCATGACATCAAATATTAGATCTTTGATGTTGTTATTATTATAACCCATAGAAACCCACTATTGTTATTATTTTTCCCTTACATTATTATTTTTATGTAGGCTCTAATTATATTGTGACCCCTTAGACTCCTATACATACCAAGGATGACTTATCATTTGTATCATCCAACAATCATTCATTTATGTGGTGTAAATGAGGTTGCCCCCTTGAAGAGGCTATTTTCAAGTTGTTTATCTATATTTTCTTATATTTTGTGAGTTGGTTGCATAACATTTGGTATCAAATCTTTGGATTCTAGGGTTTCACTTCATCAAATAGGTCATCTTGGCATTTTCGCAATATTTTTTTTTCTACAAGGATTCAGAAGCTAAAATTATAACCATGTGGAGCAGAAACATTGGTGAACTTCATGTATGTATTTCAGATCTTGATATAAAATCTTCAAGGTCTTAAATTTGTACATGAATTTCATTCAGATCTGAATTCGATGATATCAAGATTTGAAATTCATACACGAAGTTCACCAAGACCTTGATGACCTTTAGTGTATTTGATATCACAATTGTAACAAAGCCCTTTTGCTCTTTTTTCTCCAATTTTTGTGGTCTCAACCTTGTAGGTTATGGAAGGCTAGGAGCATAAAGAATTCCATATTTATAGTTGTGAGTGGTATGTTGAATAATGTAACTAGGTTCAGTCTTCATAAGTTATATTTGAGTCATAATGAAATGTATTTATCAAAAGAAAGAATTATTATTATTATTAATATTATTAATATGACTTACTAAAACATGGGTTTCATGCTTGGGTCATCATGTTTTAGGTCAAATTCCCCATTGAGGACTTCTAGGATTTATTTTGAGTCATTAGAGTCATTTTCCATTTAAAGAGACCCTTCTTGGTATTTTGTATCATGTAAAAAATTTATTATTGAGTCAAATAAGGTATTTGTCACCTCCAGACCAAGTCGGTCTCAAACAAGGTAATTCGACCTCACCAGAAGCATATATATTGGATAAGTTTGAATTCATTTGGAGCACTATCTCACTCACAAGTTCAATATCCAAGAAGGAAGAAAAAAAAGTGTGAAATTCCAAGCAGAGAAGGAGAAGTTCTAGAAAGATCAATATCGAAGTTTTTGGGTCATCTCTCTCTCACATGTGTGGAATTCTATGGTCTGCTATGGGAGGGTCGAAGTGCTAACTGCTGGTTCAAAGTTGTTGGTGTCAAAATTGTTGTTGGGCTAACTATTGTCTCGAAGTTGCTACTAAATTGAAGTTTTTTTGTTGCTACAAGTTGTTGCTGCTAGGATGAAGTTATTATTGAAAAGGTTATCATCCACAGAAGGAATAAAAGGTTGACTTGGTGTGGAGGAAGCCTTATAAGAGTCTTGGATTATCTCATGAATTTATTAAGGAAGAGTTGTTCACTAGGTTTTCCCCTAAATAACATTTTTTCCTTAGTTGTTTGCCTACATTTGGTGTCTGTGATATTTATTCTATTGTTTTGGTGATCGCCTGATGAACTAAAATACATAAGAGGAACATACGAAAAATATAAGAATATAACAACTAATTATCTATATAAATTAAATATTTCTTCCTTTATGATTTTCTAACACAATATCATATCTAAGGTGAAGAAGGGAAAAAGGTAGCTCAAATATCTATTGAAAGAATAATAAGGAGTTTTGAATAAGGGTCATCAAAAGGATCATATAAAGAAGTCAAATATATCATCTTCAAGAAAAATGTCTAACTCAATGAAGGCAGAAAAAAAGTTAGAAGGAGCATCTAACTACAGGGTTTGGAAGAAAAGGATAGACCTCATCCTTGAAAAGAATAAATTTTTAGTTCTAGTTAAAGGAAAGGTGAAGAAGCCTACAAATGAGTCAAGTGATGTAGGAAATAAAACATTAAGGGAAATTGAAATATTGGCCATGACTCTAATGTGGATGGAATAGAGGATAACCTCATCCCTTATATATCCAACATAGACTCAACTCAAGAAATGTATGAGGTATTATCAAAATTATTCGCTATCAATAATTTTGGTCAAATATCAAGTCTTAGAAATGAACTAAAATCTATAAACATGAAAAAGGAAGACATTGTAGGATATTTCTTTGTGAAAATAGCTAGATTAAGAGATGAAATCTAGGAAAAATATGAGATAGTACCGAAGAAGGCGCTTGTAATCACTGCACTCCTAGGTTTACCAACATCATGAAGTGCCTTCTCATCAAGTCTCAACATCTGGAAGGAGATTCCTACATTTGAACAACTATGGAATGAATGCAGTTAGGAAGAAGTCAGGAATTTATCTTGTAAGCAACAAGGAGAATGAAGAAGAAAAAGTTTCAAATGCCTACTCCACTGATCCAAGAACAAAGGATCATTCAAGAAGTTTAAAGGGCCTAGAAGGAATATAGAAATATCCAAAATCGAATGCTACAAATTTCACAATGATGGGTCACTATAAAAGCGATTATCCATAAGATCTGAGAAATAGAAAGAGAGAAAGGAAATATGCAAATGTTTCTAATGAAGGGCCTCCAAAGAACAACAAGAAGGAAGAATCCAAAGTCAAAAACTTATTTTCTAGGGACTCTTCAGGACTCTATCCTTCTACTCTTAGCTTTTGATTTGTTTTGTATTTTGATATATAGCACCTATAGGTTTAATATTCTTTGGAAATATGTTGTTCAATTATTTTCTTTATAGGTATTCCTTGAGATTGGATTAAGAGGGATCCCTCGCCACTTTTCCAAATATAATTATCTAACTCCATGTATTATCTTTTATATTTCATTTTCATTTTTCTTATCTAGATGTGTTTACACTAGATGCTAATAATGTTTCCTTTTATATTTTCCCTGGTTCACGAAAAACTCGTTGATATTCTCAAGGGCTATGGAGAATATCTTACAAGACAAAGCATTCAAATTTATTTCCTATAAGGTTTGTCTAGAAAAAAAAACTCAAAGTTATGTCTTAGACTATAAGTTTTGTTTCTCTTCAATATAAAGTTACATTCACTTATTCTAAATGAATCTATTTTACATTACTAACAAGTGTTATGTCTAGGAACTTTGAATCATATAGATTATTGTTTTGGATATTAATCATTAGATTGAATCTACCCTCATCGAAATCATTATTTTTGTGTGCTAAAAGGTTCTCTATAAAACCATAAACTAAGGGTATGCTAATGTGTAAAATCCCTAGTCTACTAATGAAACCTAGAAAACACTATTCTTTGATATTTGGGGTTTTGATGGTAATTTCATGTTTGGAGTCTTGGTATTTTTATGGAAACCCTAATCCTTTAGGTTTTGATGGTAACGTGTTCCTAGACCTAGAAGTTTTGGTAAATTAGGGTTTGTAAGTAAAACCTATATGTGTTGAGAGTTAGCTCCTAGGAATGAGTGCCTGGGTAAATGTTTGTATGTCTGATCAAAACCCTAAGTCTGATCTAGATTGTTATATGTATGAATTTAAATGTATTTTTGAGTCTTTGGTTAGTCCTATATATGTTATATTTGCACATAATTATCCTAGATATGTATTTGTACTGACCTAGTTTTTGATAAGTTCTAGGGTTTGTAACTAAGCCCTAGTAGAAGTTTTATATTCTAGGAAATAATGTGATGATATTGTTTCCATTATGATGATAAATTCTAGGGTTTACAACAAACCCTACTAGAAGTTGGTCATCTCATTGAAACCTTAGATTGCGTTATGACTAGTTTTTATTCTTGACATGTAAGGCTTAGTGTCTCATCTATGGATTCTAGGGGTTGAATTAAATCCTAGTAGAAGTATAACATATGATTTTTACATTTGTTGGCTGAATTATAGAACTATACTTGTTTGAATTTATTCTAAGGTTTGCAATATATTATAGTAGAGTATGTCAGATATATGGAAGAAATATTTAGACCCTAGATATAATGAGAGTGATATTTTGATTGAGTTACTAACATGATCTAGGAATTATATCCTAACCCTAGCAAGAAGTTGAAGTACAAAAGTATGTGTCTCTTATTGTTTATAAACCTAACTAAGTTTAGGTATTTTTTGTCTAAATTCTAATACTTCCATTATTGTATGATTCTAATATAGTTAAGATCATGCTTCTATATATATGTACTTGATTGTACTTTATATCTAAGTTGTGCAAGTACATAGTCTTCAAAATGATGAAGATGTTTGTAAGTAAAGTTGATTGGATAAGCATGATGAAGGAAGTCATGTGAATGATGATGATCAAGAAGGATGGAAGCCATGAAATATTCTCTGATGTCATAGAAATAATTTGATCTCCCCAAGTTAAGAGAAGTCAAGATAAAAGGAAGGATATCTCCCAAGTTGAGAGAAAGCGCATATTACAGTCATAATGAATACCTTGAGGAAATTGGAGAATGAATGTTAAGGCATTGTTGAAAGAAGGAAAGCAGGATTTGGTTGTTGCATATGAAGTAGGAAAGGACGTTGAATGATTGAATAAACCTTTGTCAAAGATTTCATTGAGAAGCCTCAAGTACCTACAATGAGGCAACATCAAGATGTCAGAAGACCCCAATCATTTGTGTTTAGTCATGAGTATTTTAAAAGTTGCTAATAATTGGGGTTGTGACTGTTCAGGTAAATCTCTCAAGGCTTTTGAAAAGAATTCTTGAGGTAAGAGATATTTGATGTGTTGAGGCATTGTGTGAATTCCTCAAAGGACATCTAGTCAGTACATGTGTTGATGTATAGTTACTAAAGTAGTAGGGAGGGTGGTGTTGGTCATAGAGCCATGACATTGCATTATGCACCTAGATACCTGGGTTGATAATTAGCAAGTAGGCATAATGGTACCTAGAGAGGATGAAAGCACTATAAGATCCTAAATTCTTCATGATCTATGTGTTTTGAGATCTTCCATGTACTTATATATGTAAGTATGAATACCTCCCTAGTTAAGAGGGAGTGTTGAAGAATGTAACTAGGTTGGGTCTTAATAAATTGTATTTGAGCCGTAATGAAATGTACTTATCAAAAGTAAAGAAAAAATATATATTTTTATTATTAATATGACTTATTAAAGCATGTGTTTCATGCTTGGGTCATCATGTTTTAGGTAAAAATCCCCATTGAGGACTTCTATGATTTATTCTCAGCCATTAGAGTCATTTTCCATTTAAAGAGACCCTTCTTGGGATTTTGTATCATGTAAAAGATTTATTATTGAGTCAAATAAAGCATTTGTCACCTCCACACCAAGTCGGCCTCAAATAGGGTAATTTGACCTCACCAAAAGCATATATATTGGAGCAGTTTGAATTCATTTGGAGCACTATCTCACTCACAAGTTTGATATCCAGGTGATCTAAATGGAAAATGACATCTACCCATGGTATTCATCCACCCATGGAATTTACCCATGGTATTGTAAGTGGCATCCATCCATGGTGTTCATTCACCCATGGCATTTTCTCATGGTATTGTATGTGACATCAACCCATGGTATTCAATCACCCATTGTATTTACCCACCCATGGAATTTACCTGTGGTATTGTAACCAAAAAAGGCTATAGGTGACAAGTCACAATTTGTAAAAGGACAGATTGTCCACCACAATGTAGCCTTTACAGTTATTATTTGTTTTAATAATAATAAAAAGTTTCTTTGTGGTCTTATTTACTATGCATTCTCTCATTTTCTTCTTGGCATTGCAATTTTTTTTTATCTTGGGTGCCTCCCCCCCCCGCCAAGATCCATTTCAATTTTTTATATCTTGGGGGTCTCCTCGCAAGATCCGGATCAGTGGTATCAGATTCAGGTTACAAGTCCATGGGAATGAGGGATTGATGCATATTTCAGTTTCAAATTTTTGAAGAAATCTTCAAAAATCTTCATTCACATGCTACGACCTCCACATAACACTCTCTTGGGTAAGGCGGGAAGAATTTTCTTTTTCTCACTTTTTTGCAGGAATTTTTTGGGTGGAGAGTTTGCAGATCAGATCTGGAAATTTTGGTGGAAAAACTACAAAAAAATAACATATCTAGATTCCCTGTGAAAAATATCCAAATTCAAAAAATAAATCGGCCAAATCGGAGTCCCGATGAGGGAGATATCATTGATTTAAAATCAGTTGTATTGCAGAATTTGTTCTAACGACAATTCGTGGATAGCGACTGTCCTATCATTTTTTACGGTTTTTGTGCATAATTTTAGAAAAATGATTGCAGATATGAGATCCTCTTGAAATATCACCCAATTTAAAAAAATGGGTTGAATTGGAGTTCGGATGTGAGAGGTATCATTGATTTAAAATCAATTGTTTTTTCATAACTTTTGTAATGATAGAATACTTGCAACAGGAACCTGAGATTCCAAAGTGTCTAGATAAGAATTTCCAACATATGGGAAGATGCAGAATGGTCATTCTGTTTCCAAAAATAGGTTATAATAAAGATTCTAAGTTATATTTATTGAGTTATTTCCATTTTAAATTTGGATTAGCATTTAGAGCGAGTTCCCCTTAGAGACGTGTTGTACCACCCCACTTCACTAGGAACCTTCTTCACATTCATCAATCTCATCATAGCATCATCCAGCTTGGGTTCTTTGGAGATGTGCCCTCCCAACCCAAGGTATGTAGGAACCTACTAATTCATCAATAATCAACATCAAGGTTATAGGTCAACCGCACAAAATCCTTGTCATCGAAGTCCATCTGCTAGGATGCACACTTTTAGTATCATAGTTGGTCATAAGAATTACCTAGCATCTCTATCCTCGAATATTCATTTGTCATGGTTATCATCCAAAAATCCACACTTCATTGAAGTCCATTTGCTAGGTCGCACACTATCAGTATCACAGTTGGTCACAAGCATTATAGGGTATCTGTATCCTCGAATCTTCATTTTTCATGGTTATGGATCATCCACAAACCCACACTTCATCGAAGTCCATTTTCTAGGTGGCACACTGTCAATATCATAGTTGGTCACAAGCATTATAAGGTATCTCTATCCGCGAATCTTCATTTGTCACAGTTATGGGTTAAGCACACAAAAGCCTTCTCTTTAGTGGCTCTTCATATTCAACATAGGATTCTAATGAGGGAAATTCACGCAATGGGGACCATTTCTTCTTAAGGAGGGAGGAATGATCTGAATAAAAAATGGCATCTACCCATGGTATCCATCCACCCATGGAATTTACCCATGGTATTGTAAGTGGTACCCACCCATGGTATTTTCCCATGGTATTGTATGTGACATCAACCCATGGTATTCATTCACTCATGGTATTTACCAACCCATGGAATTTACATATGGTACCGTAATGAAAAAAAGTTATAAGTAACAAGTCACATTTTGTAAAAGGATAGATTTTCCACCACATTGTAGTCTTTACAGTTATGACATGTTTTAATAATAAAAAAAATATGTGTGGTTTTATTTACTATGTTCTCTCCTTTTCTTTCTAGCATTGCAATTTTTTAGATCTTGGGGACGTCCCACCCCAAGGTCCATTTCAATTATTAATATCTTGGGGACCTTCCCAAAAATCTAAAAAAACTAAATGGATCTTGGGGGGGGAGGGGGTGAGGCCCCCAAGATTCGAAAAATTACAATGCCAAAAAGAAAAGGAGAAAACACACAGTAAAGAAAACCATAAACTTTTTTTTTTTTTTTTTTATTAAAACAAATAATAATTTGATAAGGACTACATTATGTGGAACAATTGTCTTTTACAAAAATGTGACTTGTTACTTATAGCCTTTTTTGGTTACAATACCCCAAGTAAATTCCATGGGTGGTAAATAACAAAGTGTGAAATTCCAAGAAGAGAAGAAGAAGTGTTGGAAAGAGCAAGATCGAAGTTTTTGGGTCATCTATCTCTCACACGTCTAGATTTTTTTGGTGTACTACTGGAGAGTTGACGTGTTAATTGTTGGGCTAAATTTGTTGTTGGGCTAACTGCTCGGTCGAAGTTGTTGTTGGGCTAACTATTGGGTTGAAGTTGTCCCTAGGCTAACTACTAGGTCTAAACTGTTGTTGGGCTAACTATTGAGTCAAAGTTGTTGCTGGATAGAAGTTTTGTTGTTGCTACAAGTTGTCACTTTTAGGTAGAAGTTATCGTTTCAAAGGTTATCATCCATAGAAGGAATAAAATGCTGACTTCGTGTGAAGGAAGTTTTTCAAGAGTCTTGGATTATCTCACTAAGTTATTAGGGAAGATTTGTTGATTGGGTATGCCTACATTTGGTGTTTGTGATCTTTGTGCTATTGTTTTGATAATTTCTTGATGAACTAAAAGACATAAGAGGAACATTAGAAAAATATAAGAATATCACAAGTAATTATTTATATAAATAAAATCTTTCCCTTCTGATTTTCTAACATGGAAGATTTGTGCCATAATTTTTCTTTCAAATTTTGTTTCCACCCTAAATGCCTTCTCCAATGAACCAGGTTCCCAAAGAAGAACCTCATGCCAGATGTTATCCTTTAAATTACCTATGAAGACATCAAACCTATGCTCCTTTGGAATATCAATTACCCTGATATTGAATTTTTTGAATTCTTCAATGTGCTCCACCATTGAACCTTTTGTTTGAGATTTATCAATTGGCTAAAGAAAGTGTTGCTCTTTGTGTCTTCATAATGTGCTATCATTTCATCCGTAAAAAATTACCAAGTAACAATTGGTTTATGAGAAAAAAGTCATAAATACCATACAAATATATTGGTTTCTAAATATAAAGATGCAATGTGTACCTTTTGTGTGTTTTCCACATCATGGAGATCAAAATATTACTCTATTTGTAGTATCCATGTTACTGGATCTTTTCCATCAAACTTCCTCATATCGATATTTTGAATGTGGTGGTTCTTAAGCCCAACATTGGAGTATCTAAAAGCATAATTCATATTCCTTTTTTTGTCATCATGATTTTCATGGATTACCTTGTCAGCACTGTGAAGCCTTTCTTCTAGCAACTTTGTCAAACCTTCCTTCAACCCTTCTATCTTGACATTCATCATTGCTTCCATGTTTGCTTTTAAACCATCATCCAAAAATATCTTGTACCTTTTTATACCATCTATATTAACATTCATCATGGCTTCCAATTCATTTTTCATTACTTTTTACAAGAGAGAAGTTTGTTTCACTGGGTCTCGTAATTTTGATATATCATGTTGCATTTCTTCCCCTTCTTCATGCGTCATGGAAGGGATTTCTAGTTTCTTACTAGATGTTTTCATTTTATTTTGAGGAATTTTGAAATCAGACAATGATATCTATGATTCAATATGCCCTTTGAATCACTTCAAGTGGATTTTTCAAACAAAAGCTATACAAAATTTAAAAACAATACACACCTTTTTTTTTCTTTTTAGGAGCTCAATATTAAAATTATTGTACCTCTGTAATTTCGTATCTCCAAGGTCTAAAATTTCATCTTGTGGTATCATTCTAAGTCCTATTTCTAACCCCAGAAGTCAAACCAAGATTGAAATATTCAAGAAATAGTTATGTCGAATCTCCCATGATGACTTGATTATAGATTGTAAAGCGAACTTATATGGAGTGCCATGTGTCATTGTTTCAACCTTTGGCCCTAAAAATAATACAAGAAAAACTATAGTCCATGAAATTCTTCTAACTTTTTACAAAATTCAAATCTAGTGTTTGGAGATAAATTTATGACTATTTTCCCTAGGTCACCTATTTGAGATGGAATTCTAGAGTGTGCAAAAACCCTAACTTCCTCGGATCATATCTCTACAAATATAGCGAACCAAGGTTTGAAATTTTTACAAAAAGTTCATCAATATTTATGCTCCACGTGGTTTCAATTTTATCTTTAGAATCCTTATAGAAAAAAATTATTGCGAAAATTCCAAGATGACCTATTTGAAGAAACGAAACCCTAGAATCCAAAGCACTGATACCAAATGTTATGCAACCGACTCACAAAAATATAATAAAATATTGATCAACAACTTGAGAAATAGCCTCTTCAAGGGGTAAACCTACTTTACATCACATAAATGAAAAATTATTGGATGATACAAATGTTAAGACCTCCTTGGTATATATAGGAGTATAAGGGGTCACAATATAATCAGAACCTACATAATAATAAGAATGTCAGGGCATAACAATAACAATAGTTGGATTTTATGGGGTGCAACAATAACAACATGGGTGATACATGGGCACAACAATAATAATATGGGACTACACTAACAATAACAATAAGGGTAATGCACTAGTATTATAGTGACCTAATAGGAGCAACTTGTATCCCTTTTCCATTGATGTCAAATGGGAAGAGAATTATGAGAGAGTAAGTTATTATGGCCCATAAAGAGGAGAGAAAACCATTGGTGGCTATGCATGTGAAGTGTGAAAGAAACATCAAGATTGACCATAAAAGTGGAGATGTGGTGAGGTGTTTCCAATGCCAAAAGGGGGATATTGTTGGATAGTTGGCATTGGTTAGATGGCTAGTGGCAACAAGTGTGTTGGCATTGATGTGAACAATCATGTTAGGATATATATTGGATAGTTGGAATTTATTGATTGCTAGTGAAAACTAGTGTGATGGAGTTGATGTCAACTGGACTAGCATGAATATTGGTGGCAACATAAGTGTTAGCATTGATGTCCACTAGTCTATCTATGATGGTAACTAGGATAACATTGATGTGCTTAATGTGTCAAGCTCTGAGGGAGTCCCATGGTTTCCACAACTTCTTATAGAGAATCATCATAGTAGAAGGATTATTGGAGAAGCCATAAAATGATGACTATGATGGTTGGGTGTTGTAATGTCGCCTCCCACATTTACCCACTTTCACCAACCTACGAGGGTAAACATGAGTAGAGGGATACTATAACATGACTTAACCTCCTAAGTATAGTTAAGGAAGGGAACCGACAAACCAAAAATTTATTGACCTTCCTCAGGAGCTGCAAGACCCCACGGGGACTTCACTCAATGAACCTTTGACATATCATGTGTGTTCGTGGTATACTAAACAATACCCTTAATTTTACTAAATATTGGAAAATTCCTCTAAAAATATCATTATTTAACACCCTACCAATATGAACCTAATACACCTTCCTAATTAAAAAAACCCCTACTTTCACTAAATATTTTAGGTATCCATTTTTACATTAACATTTTTTTATGCCCCTTTATATTTTTTCATTGACTTTGAGTCCATTTTGTATACCTACCAATATAAAAACCCTTTACCCCCTATTATATGCTCAATATATTATGTTATTTTTTCCTCAATATATATCCCCCAATATGAACCCATGTGGTATTGTATTTCTCCTCTAGTTAAGCCCATGTGGAGGATGCCCAAGATCTAAACCACCCCTCCAGGTGCCCAAACCTTGAGTCATTATTTTTTCACTGACCTGAACTCCTAGCTGGATGAATAACATAGCATAAATTTGATTGTAGGCCTCCATTCACATGCATAAGCCTGTAAGGTAGCAATTGCAATCCCATTTTCCCATTTTTGTTCCTACGATCATAGAATCTAAACCACCTTTTCAGAGCCAGTCTCCAGAACATTGCCCAGAACTTAATGAAAATTTCCAAGAAAATAAATAACACAAGGGAAAATCTTCTAACACGATACTTGATCAAAATCTTTACCTAATGAAGCCTAACCATGATAGACATTTAATCAAACACATACATGAGATCTAGAGGTCATAATTACATATCTAAACATAGGGGTCTCATACTTATCAGAGAATCATTAGGAAGATCCAATTCCCTCTCACAATAACTGCAATAACATCTATTAGGTCATGCATTCAGTAACCATTCAGTTACCAATCAAACATGATGAGAGCCATGACTAGAATATGTCATAAAAACATGTTTATAGCTAACATATACCAAGAATAATAACAATGATAGAAAATCCATCAAAGAAACATAATAAAAAGTATAAATACTCATGAAATACATGAGGAAGATCTCTTATTAACATATGAAAATCCAACCAAATCAGGTACTTCCACATACCACCCGACCATAGATTGGGTGAAACAAAATCCTTCTTTCAGCCAATCAGCCCTTTTCCATATTCCAAGCATGAATGTTGGACTCACAACAACAACAAAAAAAAATTAGGGCTTCCTCATAATTTACATCATATCCTACCATTATTTCTAAAGGGATTTTTATGCCCTATGAAAGCACCTACCCAACCAAGATTTACCACAATCCTCCCATTACCAGTCAAGGAATTCCTAGGCCCAAACAAATAAACATACACTACTAGGCTTTACTGCAATCCCGCCCAAACTGGTCAAGGGATCACTAGGTGCTAAAGAATCTTAGATACTTCTAGATTTCTTCACCAATACCTTAAGGGATTTTCTCGTCTCCACCCTGGAGCTATACCGTGTGTCCTGCCATTACTAGTCAAAGGATTTCTAAGCCCTTTTCCTACAACCATCTCACCTGGTTCCAAAACCATCCAACAATCCAAATCCAAACCACATGAAAGAACCCTATCATACCATGGCTATTTGGAAATGGCATGGAAAAATTGAAACCACTATAAAACCTGGAAAAACCCATGCCAATGACAACAAGAGAACCAAGTACACATATGTGTGTACCACGCATGCCAAAATTAGCAAGGAAATCATACATACAAATCGACCGCTGTAAGTAATTCCCCTATAGTTGTTTGATCCAACTCTTCCTTGTTTGATCTTTGCTTCCCTTTTTTCCTCATCCTTCCTTTGCCTTCCTTTTTCCAATGCTAGAGTGCTCCAAAAATTCTCGAAGTGTGGAAGAGTATGAGATAGAGAGAATATAGAGAGAGAGTTCCAAAATGAATTGACAAAAGCTTAACTAGAAAAAGCTACGAATAGATCCTCATAAGCCTCTTTATCATTGAGGCACCTATTTTCTTCAATTTCCTCTCTTTTCCTTCAATTTCCTCTCACATGCAACATGTGACCTTTCACCTTCATTTTCTCCTATTTTCCTTTATTTTAGAATTAAAATTCCAATTAATGTGTATTTTCCTTTGCTAATGCTTTTGTGAATTTCCTTAGCCATAATAAACCAAATGAACACCCACTAGGATGTTTTTCCCAACATTCCACTTGGAATATGTGTCCCATGGCCTTGCTATTATTTTTCCTTTATTAACTTTGTTACATGAAATTTTAACCCGTGCATGTTACAGACCCCTCTCCCTTAGGGGAACACCATCCTCGGTGTTCTATGACACCTATGACCAACAAGGCCACTAAAATAAAACATACTACCTATGGAGCTTTATAACCCAACTCATTGTATCATTTACAACAATCATTGTTGAAAACATGACAATCATACCGTTTACTAAAGCTTTATAACACATCTGATTACAGTATTTACAGTAAAACCCACATATATTTATGCACATTTTTCTAACCAACAAATAAAAAGATATAATTCCCCCATCAGCAACAAGGGAATCCATAGAATCACACCTTGATGAGCATCATCATTGGGTAACTATATGGACCTTAATCCACCTCATAGCTTAGTCAAATTAACTCTTCTCACAATTTATTACATATTTTGATTGTATTTTTTTTAATGAGATGAGTCAAAGTGAGATATTATGCCTAGTGGACTAATATGCATTAATTGCAGGTTTTTGAGAGAAAACCTTGGAAATTTTGGCTAATTAAAGGATAAGAATCGAATGAGACAAGGAGGAGAGATTGTAGGAGGTAAATCCTCCTCATTTATTCCTCACTCATTCGAATATTCCTCTATCAATCACACTAGCTCATAGTACAAGAAGCCAAGTCATGGAGATCAAAAGGCAGACGAGCAAGTGAGAGTTAAAGATCTAGTTTATCTCAAGTTTGGGAGCTGAGCCTCCATAGATTTAAGGAAGTCGTTGGAGACTTCAGTTGTATAAATAAAGAGGCCTAGAGACTCATTTTCATTCAAATTTTTGTTGTAAAAACACTAGTCATTTTTGAGTTCAAGATTTGCAGAAGGCATTGTTATGTAATTTTCTGATTTGATAATGAGAATGAGAATTTCCTTGATCTAGCACTGAGTTAACTCATAGGGCTGAAGCTCTTAGGTTAGGGACCAACCCTAGTAGAAAAGGCTCCTCTTCTTGTATTTGTATTCTTAGATTGATTTCATAGATTAATGCTTGATTTGTCTTTATAATTATTTCATTGCAAGTAGTGTAGATTTTATTAGTTTTCTTATTAGTTTGCTTCCATTTGTGCTTTACTTTATCTGTAGTTTAGAAGAGATAATGGGACATCAAAAAGCTATAAGTAGGTTTTTTTTGCCTCACTCCTTCCTTTATGGCTTGTGGTTTGAGGAAGTAACTCCTATGCAACCCAAAAAGATAGAATTATACTTTCTCATGGAATCTCAGGTTTTTCTGTATTCAGGCCAGCATTTGATCAGTTTGCAAGAGTAGGATTTAGTTATCATTTCTTCTATATTTAGTATTACATTAGATCTAATCAATTTTTCATCTCATTTTACAATTTTTCCTCATGCATGAAGTAGGAAGCTAGCTCATGAAATTATGTTTTCGATAGTTAATTGAAATCCTTCTTGTTTACATGATTTTTGGGTAAATATCAATGTTTGACGCAGCACAGGTGTTTCAAAAGTACATAGAGATTTCATGATCAGCAACCTCATTCCAACTTCAGCCACCCATGATCATTCCTTCCTTTGACTAAAACCCTCACCAATTTCATCATTTCACAAGAAAACTTCTCCAAGCTTGTTGAGCAAATCTAGCCATATCACACTTTGGTTTTGAGTTATGAAGTAGTCCTAGGCACTCCCTTACCTCATTCCATCCACCAACCACCTTCCCTAAGCTTTCCATCACCTTCAACATCTGTCCTTTTTCTCTCGTTTGTATCTTGTAGAAATACAGGGATCCTGTAGGTTTTCAGGACATCTTGTGGAACACATTAGGACATCCTATAGGTTTACTTGTAGTGGCCTATTTTGAGGATGAATTACGGGAAGAGCCTATAGGAAGCTAGAAAATGACCCCTAATGGTATCCCAAGCCTTATGACCATTCACTATCATCCCTAAGCCACCTGCCACATCACCAAAAGAGATTAGCTTTCACACTTTCACATAAAAAAAAGACAAAAAAGAAAAACAAATTTATTTTACTCATTTACATGCATAAGAGTAGAATGTTTGATGTTTTGAATTTGCATTCTTAGGAAAGTAGGATTGCATACTTGTTAACTTGGAATACTTTTGAAGCATAGCCTCTCAACAGTTAGTTAGAAAATGGTGTGTTTAAGAATTTGTTTTAAGTCTTTTTCCTTACTGCAATAAACAATATTTCTCTTAGTGTAGATTCCTCTTTAACTCATTGGTAATCAAGATTCTTATGAATCCATAGAAGTATGGTGTGAAAAACCTTAGTAGTCTATCACCATCTTAGCAATGAAAAAGAGAATACCCATCACAATTAATTGTGTATACAACACTGTCACCTCCAAGTTTGTACGAACCCCGGGTTGAAAGGTAAAGTTGGTAGCCCCAAGAGTTGTAGAATTCTTTCTGCAATAATGGTGCTCATCACTTTTTGGCATCATTTCCGGGGAGGTGTCTGAGTAATATATGATTAGTTCTTTCTTTCTTCCAATACTTATCTTTGACATTCTTCCATTAGATTCATTTATGCAAAAGTAATTTCATTTTCTTTCTTTTCCATTATGCATTCTTTGCTTTCTTTTCCATTATGCAAGCATGATTTCATTCAAGAGACTATTCAGTCAGTTAGTTTCCATTTGGTTTGTAATTTCAATTCTGTAATTATTTTAAAAGCTTGAAAAAAATACAAAACAATACAAAAACTCTTTTTTTCATGCCTCATAGGAATAGGGATAACTTAGCGAAATTTTTGCCAAATACCCCCACCACATCAAACATCCAACCTTCCCTCTTATTCTGTGGCTGTGTGTTGGGTCCCTATAATACTAGTGATTACCCCATTACTATTGCATTTATACCCCTTATTAATATTTTTGTGCCCCTATTGCCCCCATATTGTTATTATTGTGCCCCATAGAATCCCTCTATTGTTATTTTTGTGGCTTTATATTATTATTATTAGGTCAGCTGGATTATATTTTGACTCCTTAGACTCCTATATATAGAAAGGAGGTTTTTTCATTTGGATCATTGAATAATTGTTCATTTATGTAATGTAAAGGAGGTTTCCCCCTCGAAGAGGCTGAATTCTAAGGCGTTGATCTATCTTTTCTATCTTTTCTTGAGTTGGTTTCATAACACTGTGAATTGGAGGAACTCTTAGGTGAAAAACCAAATATATTTGAAGAACCTACAGGGGGAGAAGAAGAAGAAGGATCCATTCCAATTGATGCAATGGCTGAAAATAAAAAAAGACAGAGGAAATAGAGAAAGAGTTGAGGGTGCATTTCCCATCAAAGAAACTAATGGGGATGCCAAGATGAAGAATATAAGCCCCTCTTCTCTTCCTCATTTCCATGGCTTGACCTCACAAGATCTAGACACTTTCTTGTTTGAGTTTGTTGTCATATGCAGAACCTACGATTACACCAATGATGAGCACAAGTTGAAACCATCCACTCTCAAAGATGTAGCTTTGCACTGTTTTATGGGTTTACCTGGGGATAGCATCACAACATGGGCTCAGGTGCAGCAAGCATTCAACAACAAGTATCAAGACAACTGCAGGTCCAAAGACACTAAGGAAGAAATTTTTAGGATGACCTTAGAAAATGATGAATCCCTAGAGGATTATGAAGAAAGATTCCCGCTTAGCTACAAAAGGGCTAGGTGCACACTTGACCCTGATTCATTGAAGCTAGTCCTGCTTAGAGGGGTAAGGGAAGATATTTTGGATACCCTAAACCTGCCAGCAGGAGGGGACATCTACCAACTACCCTATGAAGATATAAAGACTATATTTAGGAACCATTCTAGGGAAGCTAGGAAAAAGGGTAGTGGTTGTCAACCAATGGCCAGTCCATCCTCTTCCACTACATCCATCAAGGGTGAAATTGGAAACATGCTGGAACATTTAAAGAGTGAGATACTGCAAACCCTTTCCCTACAGATGGACATTATTCACATTAAGAGAAAATAGGAGGAAGCAGAGAGAGCTTTAGCCATTTTCTACCCTAGATGCACAAGGAGGCACCCTAGGAATGAATGTCCATTGAACTTGATTGAATTTTTCTTAGTCTGTGAAGAAAACAACTCCATGGCCAAGTTCCCTTCTCTACCTGGACTAAAAGTTTTGTATCAGGGAGCTGAAGGGGTGATTGAACAACTCTACTAAATAAATCAAAAGGGACCTCATGGGCCTCAGCCATACCAATAGGGCATGCAAGTTTCATCCCATGCCTATTACAACCCTAACCAAACCACATATATTCCCTCTTGGGAACCCCCCTTCTCATCGTTCCTATTTTACACCTCTTCCTTGGTCCTTTGTACCTCAGTACCATTCTCAATCGACTAGCCATTCATTTCAACCATATGCTATGCCACAGCCTCAGTGGAATGAACTTCTCTAGGGGTGTAGGCCCCCATACAATAATTCTCTAGCTTTATTAGCTTCACCACCTACTCAACCATAACTTTTACACCCTTGTTGGGAGTGGGATCCCCCAAGGGTAGTTTTGGGTCTAAAAGCCAATGTTTAAGTCAAATTTTGTAATATTATTGTAAAGACTCTGCATTTTGTGGTCATGGAGTGCAAAGGTGTTATGTGTCATAAAGGGTATTCCACCCTTAGTTTTATAAAAGTAAAGTCGGCTGTAACATAACTACGCATGGTCCATGGACCATGGGATTGTATAAAAAGAGCTAAGCTCTAAGTAGTTTAAAAGGAGACAGACAATGATGGATGATGTAATAGAATCATATCTTTAGAGAAAGAAGTCAAGTCTTAGGTTGTAGCATAGGTAAAGGCTCTGCAACTGAGTGTGTAGAGGCCTAGGGTAGAAGTTTGTAGTTGAGTGCGTGGACCCCTGCCGCTATGTGCACAAGGTGGACAGAGTTTGTAAGTGCTTGGAAGATATTAATACAGAGAGATATTCTGCAATTTCTATGTCTTTGTTTTGTTGATACATCTTGATATGTTATGTATGAATTTTCTTTATTATGCTTATATGGTGTGCAAATGAATGCAATTACATTGAATAACTGAACGCATATATGAATGTATGTTTACATGGGGATAACTATAATTTTTTGATAAGACAAGAAAGGCACTTAGATTAATTGGGGAATTTGTACAGCATGCTGCCATAATAGTGTGAAAGTACCTGAGCAACAGGCTTGAGATGTGCATAGGACAATCGTATCATTTCGCAGAGGTATTGAAGAATGGAATGCAGGGTTTGTCTTGCAAGCCCTAGAGTGAAGCAACCTATGTGAAGGCAGGGATAGAGGGAATTAATGATATCATGACCATCTCAGGGTGCGGAAACTTGGTTTGAGCATCCCCCCATACTGCTTTGGCTAAGACTTCAATTCTTACTCCATGGGCTAATGCCGAAAGGGTCAGTAGTGTATAGATTTGTTTGGCTAATTAACGTTGAACCTAGGTTAGACCCCAACAAGCCAACAAATGGTTCCGTTTTTGGGACCGAAATCTGCATAAGAGATGTGTGATGTCCTATCATTGGAATCCAACTAAGAAGGAGATTGACACTGGTTGGATAGAAAGATCCACAAATTCGCAGCACAAGAGAACAAAAATCCATGACTGACAAAGGAATAGTGGTTGGATAGATACTTGCATACAGAGATCCATGATATCCTTTTCTACTTATTCCCTATTAAGCTATACAAGTGGATCGTGAAGCTAGCAGATAGCCAAGGAAGGTGGAAACTTGACGATCCTATTGTGTGGATCCCAGAGCTAGTGCAAAGGTTGGAAGCATAGGAGGATAAGGTCACTCGCACTATCAATCATTGGCTCAATCATGTCATAGGAGGATTTGTGACTAAATTCGTGGTTAACACCTCAGTCAATTACAGTGAGGTGGAGTGGCGCTTTTTCAAAGGACCGCGAGGTAAGTACATGAAATCCTTGAATACTTGGATTAAAATGTTATTCTGTGCAAAAAAAGGGTCATGCAGATACCTTGATGTTTGGAGCTACGCGAAGCAGAAAAATTTATAGGAACGAAGGGAAAAAGGGTGCTGAGTATAGTCCATTAATTTCACCTCTGCGAGCTGATGAGGAAGGGACAACAAAGGTTTATCTACGAAGTTCTATTTAGTTAATAAGACAAGGATTCTCACGAATACCACCTCTGCCAACACCACCATCACCTCCAAATTCACCACCATCACCTCCGACTTCACCCCTACCAGCTCCACCTCCACCTCCACCGCAGTTTAGTATGAAAATGAAGTAAAGCTGCCTTTGTTCAAAGGCTTAGGAAATGAGGATCCGAACCAATTCTAGTTCGTTGTGAAAGTTGTATGGCAAGCACAAGGTGTTATAGATGAGCATATAAAGAAGGCGACATTGGTTAGTGCCCTGCAAGATCATGCTTTAACTTGGCATATCAGGTACTTGAATGATAACCTGAATGCTGGAGCGGAAAATATCCAAACAACACTAACTACGGAATTTAGTAGGTGTAAATTCGAGGTGCAGATGATTGTGGGATCCAAATAGATCACGATGCAACCAAGTGAGATGCCTTGGGAACTAAATTAGAGGCTGAAACATACAATCCACGAAGCCAACAAGAATTTGATCAATGGACAACATCACGAGTGGTTTGCGGCTTCGCTACTACCACACCTAAGGAGTGCATTGTCACAGCAGAAGGTAACAACTCAGGCTGATACCTTGGAGATTGCCATGAGACTACATGAAACTTCGATGCAAGATCCTAATCTAGGAGTTCAGCAGATCCATGCGCAGCTGAAGAATCTATGCCTTGAGATGCAAAGTCTGAAGGAGGACATGACAGTTCAACCAGAGGTACGTGAGGAAGTATGGTACCTAAAATGAAAGATTCAGGGTCATGAAAAAGACCATTGCCCAGTCTTTGCGAACTATATTATAGGAGGAGGACCGATGCCTTTAAGGCTAGAAGCCTAAGTAGGACCTAGCGTAGGGCCTGAATGATGGTGTGCTATCTATCAGGTAGCAGGAAAATATGCCACAAATAACTCTCATATGCTACAGAAGTATGTACAGACACCGCAAAAACTATTCTACAACTTTTGTAGATCGGTAGGGCATCATAAGCGTAATTGCAGGAGTTTTGAACTTATGATGGATAGAACTCCCGCCTATAGGGTTCAGGCCGAAATGCGCCCCTTGACCAGTGCGCAGGAATGACGTGGATAGGATTTCAGGGGCGCGGATGATGCCAAGGTGGAGGAGGACCTAGGAGTGGTCGATGATAGTTGATTTTCTATAATTGCATAGGACCAGGGCACTATGCATGCAATTTCACTAATCCAATGTGTCCGTTGTACAAGTATTATACGTTGTTTGATCATGAAATAGAAGATTGTCATATGCTGATAGATAGGATACATGACAAAGGGTGCTACCACCTCCGCCAAGTTATAACCTGTAGATGATGAGGTTTGAGCCACGCGAGGAAGATCCAAATGTAAATATAGTGCTCAGAAGTGGAATCGTGATAGAAAATGGCAAGGGGAAACAACCAAAATATATTAAATGGGTTCACAAAGTCCCAACAAAAGAGACTAAGTTCGATTTGGAGCACGCTCATGAAGCCTTCAATGATCAAAATTTCTCTTTTCATATTTCATTTTAGGTGTCCCACACAGATTTTTTTTTATCATTCCATTAGGTCATGCAAAAAAATTAGTCACTGATGGTAGTCCTAGTCAAAAAGCATCACTCTTCCGTAAATATGATTACTTGCTAGCATAGTTTCATATCTTGTTGACTATACATCATCCATAAAGTTATTTTTATCATGCCATTTGTATCAGTCATGAAGTCATTATGTCATCTTGAATTTCATTCCTTGAAGGTCTCATTAGGTCTTTTATGGTTTTTCAAGGTTTCATTAGGTCATTAGGTTTGTCAAGGTTCCATTCCATTACGTAAGACTAGTAAGTAAAGGTTGATCAAATAACATCCCTTCACCATGTGAAGATGATTTTTAAAGAGAAATGCTTATTTCATTATGTGATTTTATGTCTTTCAAATGTAATAATTTCACCATCCCAAGCTATTAACTTAGTGTTCCAAAGATGCCAAACCATCAAAACGTCAATTTTTCAAAGGAAATAGTCAAGTGAAAGGGTAAAGTTTCAAAGGGTTAAGTGCATGCCAAAAGGAGTTGTCTTTTCCCAAGGGTGTCCAAATCATCATTTTCCATAAGCACTAAACCCTAATTTCCTCACCCATTGAGCTAGGATTTGCTATGGAATCAGATATATCTAAGTAGAGGAGGCATAAGGGATATCAATAGGTATGAGGCAATTTCATATAATCAAACATCAGGTCTCCATCATTTGTCAAGAAGTCATTCCAAGGGACAAGTCATTCACCACACATAAGGGCCAGTTTTTCTTTAAACTATGTTTCTGACCAAGAAAATATGAATTTGGAAAAATTGAGAGAGGTTTTTGTCCATAATAGGCAAGTATGAAAAAAATCCTTCACGTTTTACACAAGAGTCATGGTTTTAGAGATATTTCAAGAATACAGTGGCTATATGAGAGTTGTTGGACTTCTACAGTGACTTTGGGCAAATCAATTATTCTTCTAGCTGGATTGTCCAAATGACTTTTTTGATGAGTCAATTGATAACTAGAGGGAAATATCTTTCTAATGAGCTATCATAATCTCAAGTTGGAGTTGACAAAGACCTCAAAAAGTTTCCTGCAAGAGAACACTTCATTTTTGCACCCTCATTCGACATGTTTTGACCAGTCTTGGGAGAATTGACTTTTCTGAGGCTATAATTGATCATTTTAAGTATTTGATAGTTCCATTGTCTAGCTAAGAGAGATACCTTTCCAACGAACTATCATGGGCTCAATTTAGAAATAGGGAACACCTCCAAAAGTGGCATGCAAAAAGCACTTCACATAGAGGAGGGAGCGTTGGGCATGGAATCCCCCCAAGGCTTTTTTTGGGGCTCAAAGCCAAAGTTTTCATTTTATATTGTTATAAAGGCTCCACAAATTGCGGGCATGGAGTGTGAAATCTATCTTAAAGTCATAGGGTTGTCTTCCCTAAGTTTTGAATGTAATGTCAGCATACCCATGGTCCATAGACCATGGGATTGTATAAATAAAGCGAGGCTCTCAGTTGTAAAGAGACATAAAAGGAATGGAATCTAATAGATAGCAAAGTAGAAGAAAAAAACAAGGTTCTAAGTGTGTTTTGGGTCATAGAGTAGGAGAAGGCTCTGCATCTGAGTGCGTAGAGGCCTAGTAGAGTCCATAGTTGAGTGCACAAGGTGGAGTTGATTCTATAATCAGAGAAGAGATTTATAAATAATTTAAGGTTTTGTTACCAATTCTATGTATTTGTTCTGAGTTACTACATGTTTGATATCATTTGTGAATATATTGTTTCTTTACTATGCGCACTTGTACGAATTGTGAATATTGTTAAGTATAACTAAAAGCATACAAATAAGCTAAGTAAATCAACTAATATTGGATTACTAGTAAGGACTTGGGTAATAACATTGTTCGGCCACAGAGTAGGGCTTTGCAAAGCCAGCACCTCAAGCTATGAGGAACAGGTAAGTGCGCATAGAGATGTGCATGCAGGGTCGAACCACAGACCACTTGAACTCATCAGACATCTTCAGGGTGCGGAAACTTGGTTCTAGCACCCTCCCATATTACTTCGGGTGAGACCTCAGTCCGCGCTCCAGGGACTGTTGCCAAAAAGGTGGTAGTACCAGGATTTGTTTGGCTAAATCACCTCTGAAACTAGGTCAGGCCCCAATAAGTCAAAAAATGGTTCCGTTGTCGGGACCGAGATCTGCATAAGAGATGTTTTATGTCATGTCACTGGAATCCAATAAAGAAAGAAATGAAAAGTGGTTGGATAGAAAGATTCACGAGTTCGTGACGAAAGAAAATAGGAATCTGCAAGTATCAAAGGAATAGTGGTTAGAGTACTACGTTTATACGAAAATCACAAAATTTTCTTTGCATCCTTTCCCTCTAAGTTGTACGAGTGGATCGCGAAGCTAGCGGACAGTCAGGGAAGGTGTAGGCTTGACAAACCAATCGTGTGGAGTCTAGAGTTGGTGTGTAGACTAGAAGCATTGGAAGATAAGATCACATGCATTGTGGACCATTGGCTCGATTGGATTATAGGAGGGTTTATCACTGACTTCATGGTAGATACATCAGTCAGTTACATCGAGGTAGAACAACGCTTCGTCAAAGGACCACGAGGTAAGTACACTAAATATTTGAACACTTAGATTAAAATGCTACTGTGTGAAAAGCGGGTTATGTGAATAAATTGATGTTTGGGGCTACATGAAGTGGGAGGATATATGGAAACAGAAGTAGTGAAGAATTAGAGACTAGTCCCTAGATTTCACCTCCGCGAGAAAGTGAAGAAGAGCTTGTGAAAGTTTCACCAAGAAGCGCAATTAGTCTGATAAAGCAGTGAATTCCGTGCATACCACCTCCACCCACACCACCACCAGTTTCACCTTCTTCACCCTCATCTTTGCCCACAACTTCTCCGCCACTACCACAGTTCAGTATGCAGAGCACAATAAAGTTGGTGGTATTAAAAGGGGTAGGGAACAAAGATTCAGACCAATTTTGGTTCGTGGTAAAGGTTGTATGGGAAGTGAAAGGAGTCATAGATGACAACATAAAGAAGGAAAAACTAGTAAGGACATTGCAGGATAATGCACTTACATGGTAAATTAAGCACTAATGATAATCCAAATGCAGAGATCACAGATATCTAAGCTGCACTGAATAGGGAATTTAGCTGGCCAAAATTGGAGACACAGTCGATTATCGGGTTTAAGGAAATCGCGATGCTTCTAGGTGAGACCCCCTGGGAGCTGGATCAGAAACTGATGGATATGATTCGCGAAGCCAACATGACCTTGACAGATGGGTAGCATTGTGCATGGTTTGTAGCGTCACTAATGTTGCATCTAAGGATGAAGCTGTCGCAACAGAAGTTATCCACCCGGGCTGAAGCTTTGGAAATTGCGATGAAACTACATGAAACCCAATACAATATCCTAGCTTGGGAGTCCAAAAAAATCCACACGAAACTAAAAAAATTATGTCTAGAAATGCAGAATTTGAAACAGGACAGGACAACTCACTTAGAGGCGTGCCAGGAGTTATGGTGCATAAATTGCGAAGGGTGGGGACATGACAAGGACCATTGCCCAATCTTCGAGAACTACTTGGTAGGAGGAGGGTTGATGCCGTTAAGACCAAAGGTACAAGTAGGATCAAGGGTGGCACCTGCATCATGGTGCACAATTTGTCAGGTAGGATGAAAACATGCTATGGATAATTGTCATCTATTACAGAAGTATACGCAGATGTCCCAACAATTATGTTGTAATTTCTGCAGGTCTATAGGCCATGACGAGTGCACCTGCAGAATTTATGAACTGACGATGGATTGGACCCCTACCTATAGACTATAGACCGAAACACAAGCCCTCGATCAAAATGCAAGGATAGCACGCATTGGATTTCAAGGGTGTGGATGAGGTCGAGGTGGAATGGGACTAGGAAGGGATTGTGGATAGCTGATTTGTTACAATTGTGGAGGGCCAGGGCATTATGCCTGCGATTGTACAAATCTAACGAGAGAATAATGTTTATATTGTACCCAGTTTGATCATAATATGGAGGACTGTCGTACACTGATAACGAGGTTGCGCGATAAAGGAATACTCTAGGCTCCCCCGACTCAAAACTTACAAATGATGAGGTCTGAGCCGCATGAAGAGGAATCGAATGTAAACCTCATGCTCCGAAGCAATATCACGATAGCAGATGAAAAGGGTAAGCAACCTGAAGAAAGTGCATGGGTTCAGAAGGCTCCAACAAAGGAACCAGAGTTCGATTTGGAGCGCGCGAAGGGGAGATTCATTGAATCTAAGAAGAGCTTCACGAAGGCCGCCACTTCAGGTAGTAAGGATCAACTAGAACCGGAGATGGATCCTTCAATGCTCACTACCTTTCTGGAGACATGCATGAAGTTGTTGCAGGACAGCAAAGTGGTGAAGGGACTGCAAGAACTCATCATTAGATGTGTTGGATCAGCGGAACCGCGCATAGTCCAGAAGCTTGGAAAGCACACATCACGAACAAGAAGGGAAATGAGATTGGTTGTGCAAATCGGGGAGTATGGAATGGATCAAGTAATTTTGGATCTAGGATCGGACGTGAATGTACTGCCAAAGTAGACATGGGAGCGCATGGGTAGACCTACGTTGCAGTGGTCCCCTATTCAATTGTAAATGGTGAACCAGTAAAAGATCCTACCGATGGGAAGATTGTAGGGCGTAATGGTGGATATCGAAGGTGCAAGCACACTTGCAGACTTTGAAGTGATAGAGATTGTTGATGACATCAATCCCTATCCTGCACTATTGGGAATATAGTAGGCCACTAATATGAATGGGTTAATAAATATGAAGAAGTGCAAGATGATTTTTGAGAAAAAGTCACTACGCATAGTGTTACCTCTAGACCCTACGGAAGGATCATGCTACACAAAATTTGTGCATGATGATGATAGTGAGGATGATCTAGACTGCATCTACAAGATAACCACGTGGGACCAGGAATGGGTGAACCCTATAGCGGATGGCAAGATTTCATGGGAGCATAAAAGCTCCTGCACTTTGGATTCGAACGAAGAAATAGAAAGATGACAGAACTGGTTACACGAGGTAACCACGCTAAATTGCAACATGATGATAAAGTCACTACAGTGTGTAGCAATAGAGGTAAGGGATCTGCCTACGTATGATGGGTTGACATCAGTGGATGAATTTCTGAACAAATTTGAAAGAGAAGTTCTAGAATAGCAGTGGTTTGAAGCTCTAAAGTGGGTTTTGCACGCTATGCACTCAAGGTGGTGGGGTACACGTTAGCAACAGTCTAAGGATTGGCGCAAGTGCAAAAGGGTGATGCTTATACAATTTGGAAAGCCCCAGATGTGGATGGAGCCAGGTATGATGGGCGAAACATCATGCGCATCCACCTCTCCAGATGGGTACGGGTGTATGGTACGCAACCGGCATGAATGCACACCATCCTCGCGGAAGGAAATAAGATCGATAAGAAAGGGTGGGAAAGATAAGTGCACGAATGAAGAAGTATGATAAGATGAAGTGTGCCAAAAATTATCTGCAAGGAATTCTTTGACAAGGTGTGCAAAGTACTAAACAGGGTCCATCGGGTGAGACGCACTGACTGGGACTTGCGCGTACCAGTGGTGCTATGGGCTTATAGGACCATGTGCGAAACCCTCACTGCGCAAGCACTTCCGAAGCAGAAGTATGAAACAGGGGTTTTAATCACTGTGGAGCATGAAAAGTTGAGTTTTCACATAACAACACCCGTTGATACGACGGTCTACAAAGCCCAAAACAAGGAAATCACGCAGCTACGAGAAACAAAACATATAAGACTTGAGGAAGAAATCTGAGAGGAAAATTTAGACTCTGCAAACATGAAAAAGATCGAGCATGGTTAAGGGAGAAAAGTGCTTTCATGGACGCGAAGATTAAGAAGCTGGAAGATGAAATAAAGGAATCATTTCTCATTGAAAAACCAAGGATGGGAAGGCAAGGTGCATACAACCATACTAACAAGTTGGAGGACTATCGTTGTGAACTAGTTAATCTGTTGCCTTGGCTTGGACCATAGATTGCCAAACATAGTGACCAAGGTAGCACATTGCAAGTAGTAAGGTGCACGGTGACGATCACAACAATGGAAGGTGGGGATTCTCCATGAACCGTGGTGGAGGACAGGATAGAGCCTCGCATGGGTGGTGTAACCACCTGACTAGCCATAGGAAAGACAGTCTTAGCACTCCATGCAGTTAGAAGGGAGCACGTGACTATAAACTATTCTTCCTGGGAGCTATGCAATATTGCAGATGTGCACAGAAGCAGAGCGTCACAATGTCCATGACCATGCACAGAGGGATGTGCTGCTATGCGAGTTTGTCAAAAAGTTACTCTTGGAGTCACTATTCACGATTGGATGTGTGAATTGAGGCCAAATAGAGTGGGTGGTGGGCATTTTAGACGCGATTTATGGGCAAGATTTTGGAAAATCTGCCGCCAAGAAAGCATTAATTGCCTGAAATTGGGGAGAACTGTTGAATTTGAATTCAAAAGGTGCTATAAAACACAAAGGTCTGGCCAATGAACAATAGTTGGTCATTTGAGAATTGAGCACTTGATCAGAGCACTGAGCATTGAGAGATGAGTGATAATTAAGCCCCTAAGTTTGCGAGTGACAGAATACAGTCTAGAAATGATGATAGCCACTAAGGATGGTTTAAGGATTGAAGAGGTAACCTACGGTGAGGCTGCACAGACCCCAATGGTGGAGGATGCTCTAGAAGGCGTCGGGGTTTTAACAGAAATCCCCAAATCACCGCGAATGCCGAGGCCCAAGAAGGATAAATAGGAAATGGGTCTAGTAAGCGTGTCCCCTAGGAACACTCTCCACATCAAACTATCCATGGCAAAGAAGGGGAAAGATGTCACAATAGAAACGGATGAGGAAGAAGAAGATTTACAGGCCTTGAACACCATAGAGGAAGAAGAAGAAGACATGAAGGAGGATATCCAACCGATATGCTCTACAACAAAACTACCCGCATATGTCCCTCCATGGAAAGGGAAGACTAAAGTGTCGAAGGATCTGGATGAAACCAAGAGTCTACTCCAGACCCTACTCCTCACAAATGGCATCGTATTTGAAGGCACACACCTGGGACACATGCCAACCATGAAGTTTGAATACTGGGACCTTGTTGACCACGAGAAGTTCCCTCATCTAGAGAACAAGAATCTAATGAAGCAGAACACTGCGGGGGTGGGGACACTGCTCAAGCTGCAGAAGTGGTTGTGCGGTGTGGAAAAGGCTAGATTGTTGAACTTACTTAGGGTACCACATTTCCACCATGCAACAATCAACATTTTCATCGTCAGACAGCTGCTCCGCTTGGTGCATGATGGGTATCTATGGTTGGATTATCTTATCCCCATCACAGCGGACCTAATTCACCACATCTCTCGGCTCCCCTGTAAAGGAAAGGACCCCGAGACCATAACCGGAGCAAAGGGTGATGATTTGGCCCTTGCCAAAGCCATGAAGACAAAATATAAGCTAGAGAAGAAGAAGAGGGGCTACCACATCTCCAAGATCAAGGATAAAGGGGTCCGCATAGCAACCCAAATCCTAGCTAGAAAAGTCATGAGGAAGTGTTGCGCTAATGAGGTACCAACACCGGTGATTGCATTGGCCGAGCAGTGCGCGAAGGGGGTCAAGTTCAACTTGTCTGAATTCCTCTCAAAATAATTTTTGAAGAACTGTAGTGAAGCCCAGGAGCAAGGTAAAACCTTCCACTATTCGTGGTTGCTATTATCCATATTGCTCGTAGTGGGAGAACTACCGAAGGACAGTCAATTCCCAAATAATGAAAGAGAATTACTAGAGGCCGTGAAGTACGCTTCGCTCTAGGCCACCAAGGACACGAAACGGATACTTGACACAAAAATCTTCTGGGTACTCATGGACATGAACATCTAGATGTGGATCAACTAGAAGTCGTGCCTATCACCCATGGTGTACAATAGTCTACATAGTTTTGCAGACTTCAAAGCTAATATGCACAACATTTATATCAAGGTGCGAAAGGATCTGTTGTGACAAGCAACAACGCCCCTTCTTATTTAGTGTTATTACTAATACTACATAAGTGGGGGCCCTTAGTCAAAAATTAAAAAAAATGAACTAATGCTTGTATTTCCTTTTTAATAAAACTTACCATCATAAATCTAGGAAAATACCCTTCAAAAATCTAAAAAGCTTAAGTTTCATGATAAGGTAAGATAAAATCACTCCTTAAGAAATGTCGCATCACGAAAAGGATAATAGGATACCTCCTTACAAGCCGAATTCTTAGATTGCGAGACCATGATGCGAGACTACATATTAAAAAACATATATCGCATCGCATGCCTCAAAAAACCACTTACACTGAAAAACCTCAAAATCGCCGATATGCGATGGCGCATATAGAAAAATCGCATTTCACAAAAAGTACATAACAGAAGACTGTCATATGCCATGCTCTTGCGATATTGCGAGAGAGCGGCAGAATGATATTGTGATATGCAATACAGCGATCTACGATATTGCGAAGAAAATCGCAAAATCGCTTCATCGCGGATCTTCTGGGTGTATTATTCAAGAAAACATTTTCCATAAACCGAGATCTAGTTATGTGATTTAATGCTAATTAATGAGTTAGTTGCCAATTGTTCATGAAATATGGTTTTACGCTTACCAAAGATCTAGTTCATGTAAGGTGATATATTTTTATATCTTTGGCATTTAAAGCTTTCCCATCACCTTTCCTTATCATTAATGTCACCTCACTTGTAAACTGCAGGAACGAGGAACAAAGAACTATACAAAGCAGTACACAGGATATTATGGGGAAGAAAGGTAATGCTCCGAGCTCTGATGACAAAGAAATGACGCCCTTGTATACAGACACCGCCTATAACAGAGACACTGGTATTACTACTTGGGAAAGCATGTATAATCTACTCGAAGAAGAGAATCCCAAGGTAATGAAGGTTACAGCTACTGCAGGTTCACAGGGGTCTTCTGAGGCATCAGTTGCAGATTTAGCTTGTTTTTTCTTGCACCGGATAGCGGCGAGGCCTAAAATTCTCCCCTACATGGACATGGTCAAATGGGTACTGGATAGCACTGACATCAAAAACAGACAATTTAAAACTTAGGGTCAAGAACTTACGAAATCATTATTTTCACAAAATTTGAGCTTTATATCCGCTAAAAGAAACCACACAAGAGGTGAAAAGCTCACCAAGGAAGCCTGGATCAAGAAATGGAGGTAGTTTCCAATGCGCGATTACCACCTAGCACTAATCGTGCATCGCTAGGCAAAACTACTTGAAAAGGAAAGCCTCTAATTGCTCAGTCTCATGTAAGCTTAGAAATTTGTAGGAAATAACACCAAAGGTAAAAAAGTGAAACTTGAATCCTAAAATCGGTGGTAATTGTCAGAAATACCTTCAAAATAGTATGTATATAAGTGTAGGAATTGCAAACAGGCTGGAGACAGAAGGCTCAAGAAAGGGCAGAATCAATCAAAAGATTAACTAAGTTGAATTGGGATTCTTACTGGGCACATTTAGTAAAACCACACAGCCAGTGTATGACTCTCAAATGCATCATCAATTATGCTGAAAAGATGGCACCAGCTCTCGCTGATTCCATTTTCCTAGGACAGTTAAAGGCTGAAGTCGGCCAGCCGACTCTTCTCAAGCAAATGTTGAATGCTTTTGATTTCAAGGAGTGGATACATAAATAGTTGATGTTAGTTTTAGATTTAATATTAGTATTAATTTTTCTTTATTTTTTCCTTAAAAAAGGATGGTCATCTAAACTGTATCCTACATTTTTGTAATAAGTTATGTTTAGATTTACTTAGTAGTATTTAAACCCTTCTCATGCATTTAGAGAAGGGTCCTGAAATTTGTCAAAAACTTGTCCTCAGAACATGCACTTTTGCACTCTTCGAGGAGGTTTTGATAAATGAATGGAATAGGATTTATTGATATCTACATTTAATATCTGCTTCTGATTTTGCACTTCTGTACTGTTAGTGCATGTTGGATTAAGAATAGATAAATCATTATCACTTGAAGCTCATGAGTAGAACTAGTTATAAATGGTACTTCTATCTCTTAACTATTTTTGCTTTTGTGTTAAAGTGATATTCATGTTCAGTTGTTTATATATTAATGCGCGAATGCCTGAGTTATCATTTGGCACTTGTGTATGGTGATAGCTATTTATTTATGCTTAATGTATGAGTAGATTATTATGCGATATGTTTTTGACAACTGTTTCATCTGACTTTTTATACGAAGTGGTTTATCTACATTGAATTCTTTTCTCATAACAGTTGAATGATCTTTATTACTAATTTTTATTTGAAATCATTTTAGATTGCATAACAGAAGGATTACACCCCAGGTTAGTGTAGACTTATATATCTCTGTTGATTAGAATATAATTGCATGTCATTACATCATAGTTAGAATTAGAGCATCTCACTTAGGAACTTTTAGAAAGGAAATATCAATTCTTCACACATACACATAAATTGGGAAACTGGTCCCATATCCCCAGTCGAACCCACTATACCAAATGGAAAAGGAGCTGCTAACCAAGGTCCGGACCGGGTGGGTATCCCCCTTGTTGTAGACCTGATTTTTGGGGCTTCAACATATTTGGTGCTAGAAGGAGGGCCTGAACTGTAAATGGCAAGTAAATCTAAATCTAAATACCATTTTGAGAGTAAATCACCCTCACCATCTCCCCCGACTTCTCCATCGCATTTAGAATCTTTAAATCCAGAAATAGAAGTCGCAAGAACAACAGCCATTGTTACAATCCCTCACATTTCAGAACAATCTACTATTAAACCTCGTGAAGTTGAATCTTTGATTCACAAACTTCAATAATTTTCTATATCTCCTCAAAGATTTGATAAATCTCAAGGTAGCGTGACTTCACAATATAACCTTGCTCATCCTCTAACCATATTAAAGAGCAAAACGTTTGGTGTTCAACCAACCAAGTTACCTCTACCCACAAGAAAGAGAGCAAGGAAATCACCTAAAGGGTCTGATAGCGAGACTCTTCCATCATCATCATCCATCTCAACTTCTTCACTGTGAAGTCAACCATCCACTCCTCCAATTCAGATCATCGTCCACTAGTCCACAGGTACTTCCACATCTCCTTCTCAATCATCTGGAGTCATAATATCCTCACCTTCTCAACCGCAGGGATCATCTTTTGCACATCCCTCTGCTAGTAGATCAACGATGGCCCAATCTCCATGGAATAACCCAGGGGCAGTCTTAATGCCTACACCCTTGAGTCAGCTACCGGCCCATCCTGAAAAATGGCTGCCTAAGTTTAATCCTAAAGCAGGCATGCTAGCGGAAGAACATATAAATAATTTTATGCTATCCGTAAATCTCAATGGAGTTACCAACGAAGATGTTGTCATTCGACTTTTTCCTTATACTCTTCAGGGAGTAGTTGGATCATGGTATTTTTCATTACTGTCTAGATCTATCACTAGTTGGGATATCTTCCAAGAGAAATTCCTCACTAAGTTTGGTGATGATAGGTCTACGATGACATTGATCAATGACCTATCTAACCTTAGGGCCGAGTCAAAATAACCTATCAAAGATTTCAATTCACGTTTCAATAAACTTTAAAAAAATTCCTACAGCTTCCAAGCCTAGCGAGGAAGTGCAAAGTGAATGGTACATCATTGCTTTACCATCAAACATAGCTATCTTCTTTGACAGGGCTAACAAGGCAACTTTAGCCGAAAATATGAAAGAAGCAATAGCAGTAGAGAAACATATTATAGCCCTAGAAAAGAAAAACGTGATAGAGGAACAAAAATCCAAGAAGATTACCTTCAAGGAAGATCACAAGAAAAAGCAATCGAAAGATCCGTTCGATTTAGAAGGATTGCAAAAAGTTTTGAAGACCATGTCTAATGAGATGGTTGACATTAAGAAACAAGTGGCAAAAGCTTCTGCTAAAAATCCTTATAGACCTTTTAAAAGAAACCCTTCGAACAATTCAAAGCTCCCTAATGCTATTACAAGTGCTGAATTCGAAGAAGAAGAAGAGGAAATCGCTATTGAAGACCATACTGATGAAGAAGAAGTTGTAGAGTTACAAGGTATGTGGGATTTCATCCTCCCAGATGAAGAGGATCAAGAGGCATCCCCAGTTAGTACTTGAAGTAGAAATCAACTTGATCCTCCTCAACCTACCCCTAAGCCAAAAAGCGCAAGCTCGATGACTAAGGATAAAGTCGCAGCCAAGAAAATGACACCTAAAGAGACTCAAACTAGCCCAGTCCAAACAGATTCATCGACTCCATATAAAACACCAATCATTTCAGATGAAATGGAGTATAATATCATAGAAGACATGAAAAAGACTAGGGCCAACATCACTTTTTACGAATTGAGCAAGTTAAAGCACCAACAAAAGATACTTTTTAAAGAATTACATGTTGTACTAGTTGCACCTTTGCCTTCCACTGTAATTTCTCAAGCTTCCCATGACATGGGAAGACCTCCAACTAATGTGATGAATAAGATTGATCCAAATGATACCGCTTTAATTGGAGGAAGGTTGAGATATCATACTCCCCCATTTCTTCTTACTTATGAAATTTTCAATAAAAATTTTCATAATTGCTTAGTGGATTCGAGAGCGTCATCGAATATTTTACCAAAGTCAATATGTGCAAAGTTGAACGTTCAACTGCAAAAATATGCTGTGTGCATAGTTTAGCTAGATCGATCACAAGTTGAAGTGATTGGTGAATTAAATCAGGTTACCATAAGGTTGTCATCCAACCCAAAGGTATGTCAAGTTATCGACATTTTAGTTGCTGATATTCTGGAATTTTATGGCTTAATTCTTAGCAAAAATTGGTTAGAAAAACTTCATGGATACTTTGCAACTAACTAGTCGCACATGTGACTCCCTTACAATGGTAAACCAAATCAAATAAAAGTTGAACGAGAAAGGCATCAAAAATACATAGTAATGGCACTTGAGGGAGAGAATGAACTGGTAGCATACAGTAATAATATCATTGGAAACTACTCAGTAGATTCTTTCCTAGGAAATTTTAATGCTCATACTTCACCTTACTTAGAACATTTTGTTTTATCCCAAGTAGAAATTTTTTCTAAAATGGATAGTTCTAAATGTATTAATTTTGTAAATAATCCTGTAAATAAATATTTATTTTGGAAATTATTTTTCAACGGTTCTAAATCTAACGAAGGAGCAGGAGCAGGATGCATGTTAATTAGTCCAGAAGGAAATAAAACAATGCTAACTTATAGACTCGAATTTTATTGCACTAACAATACTGCAAAATACAAGGCTCTAGTCCAAGGGTTATACCAAGTAATCGGATTAGACGTCAAATATCTTCAAGTTTTTAGAGATTCTGAAATTGTAATCAGACATGTGCGTAATACTATACATTGTTTATCAAGTCATTTAAAACATTACCAATCTTTAGTTCAAGACCTGACTGAACACTTTATAGCATTTAACATTTCATCAATTCCCAGACTCTAGAATGCTAGTGCAGACCTCTTAGCTAACGTAGCTTCCAAGCTCATTCCTTCGAAAGAATTTAGCCCTGATAGATTTTCAATCGAATTAATCTTTAGACCCTCTATTCCTGATAACATAACCAATTGGAGGATTTTCAACGACGATCCTAATATCGTGAGTTTCCTCACATCTGAAGGATCCTACACCAATCAAGTAATTGACGAAGACAAACATGACCAATGATTGCAACAAGATAGCACCAATAATGCTATACCTAAGTCAGTAGTGAAGTTAGAAGACCTTTATGATTTGAAAGATCGGTTTAAATTATCTACCAATTCAAAAACTCAAAGTTCAACTTTGAACTATGAATTAGTAAATCTAGGAACTGATACTGAACCATAGAATATCAACCTAGGCCTTGGCCTAGCTCCTATAGAAAAATTAGCATATATTCGTGTTTTGAGACTGTACAAAAGTGTCTTTGCTTGTAATTACGATGAAATCAAAATGTATGACACTTCCATCATCCAACATACTATTCCAATGATAGATAATGAAAAACTTGTCCAACAAAAGCTAAGAAAAATCCATCCCAATCTAGAAAACCAGATCAAATCTGAACTCAATAAGTTATTGAAAGCCAAAATATTTTTTCCCGTTCGACATTCCAAATGGGTTTCCAATATGGTTCCCATTAGAAAGGAAAATGGAGATATCAAAATCTTCATTGACTTTCGAAATATTAAAAATGTCTGCCAAAAGGATAATTTTCCTTTGCCTCCCATGGAGCAAATATTACAAGCCGACGCGGGATCAGAATTAATGTCTTTCTTGGATGGATTCTTAGGATACAATCAAGTGTTGGTACATCCCGATGATCAATTAAAAACCACATTCAGAATCAAATGGGGCACCTAAGCATATCAAAAGATGCCCTTTGGTCTGATCAATATTCCAAGAAATGAAGCAACCATCTCAGGGATTTAAAACTGATCTTCCAACGTTGTGTAAGATATGGAATTTCACTTAACCCGAAAAAATATTTTTTCGCATTAAGTGAAGGAAAAATTGTTGGATTCACAATGTCAAAATCTGGAATTCACATTGATCCTGACAGAATCAAGGATATTTCTGAAATACCCCTACCTCACAACAAGAAAGCCATGCAATATTTCCTTGGCCAGATTAACTTTGTGAAGATATTTGTTCCAGATTTTTCAAGAATCTTGTCTCCTTTACAAGCAATGATTAAAAAGAAATCAAACTTCAAATGGGGCCAAGATGAATATGAGGCATTCAATCTGATCAAACAAGAAATTGTTAACGCTCCATCGTTAGCAACTCCAAATTTTTTAGATCCTTTTATTTTATATACATTTTCCTCTGACAGATCATATCGCAGGACAGATCATATCCTGTGATACTCACTCAAGCAAATCAAGAAAACGTAGAAGCCCCGATTTCTTTTTTCAGTTCAAATTTACAGGGGGCTGAGTTAAATTATTCAGATGTGGAGAAACAGGCTTACGCTATTTTCAAAGACATTTAATATTTCAGACCCTTTCTACTCAAAACCCATACAAAAATCATAGTATCGTTTCCAGCGGTAAGAAATCTTTTAATACAAAAAGATGTGGGTGAGAAAAGAGCCAACTGGGTTACTGCCTTACAGGAATATGACGTAGAAATCAAACCAGCAAGTATCGTGAAAGGTCAAGGATTTTTCAAAATGCTGGCTGGAGCATCGCTTATGCTCGAAATTCCATCTACAGAGATACAAATGTACAAGGTAAGCCTAAACGATGTTGAGTCATTATGCGCTGATATCATTTATTATCTAAAGAAAGGATATGCTCCTTCAAACCTCGATCATACCAAGAAAAGAGATCTAAGGTTGAAAGCCAAACAATATTAGCTCCTGAATGATGTTCTTTTTAGAATAAATTATGATTATGTTCTCCTTAGATTTCTTGAGAAATCTGAAGCTGAAAAAGTCTTGCAGGAACTCCATGTTAGGCCAGCAAGCGGACACTATGCTGGAGACGCTACTGCACATAAAATCTTATGCGCAGGCTATTACTAGCCCACATTATTCAAAGACTCACATAACTACGTGAGGAAATGTCAAGTCTATCAAACCACTACTGGGAGACAAGAGAAACCATCCTTTCCACTACAACCAGTCAACATTGAGCAACCTTTTGATCAATGGGGCTTGGGCATAATAGGTGAGATCATTCCTCACTCTTCTAAACAACATATATATATCATTACAGCAACAAATTACCTTACTAAATGGGTAGAAGAAGTCCCACTCAAGACAACCAATGCTGAACATATCATAGAGTTCATAGATCAGTTCATAATCACCAGGTTTGGGTTGCCTTCTGCTTTAATGTTTGATAATGCATCATATTTTTCTGGTAATGCAATGATTGAGTTTGCACTAAAAAGGGGTTTCAAACTTAAATACTCTGCCAATTACTACCCATAGGGGAATGGATTAGCTGAATCTACAAATAAAAACTTAATCAGAATTATTAAGCGAACCGTTGACCAAAATCATAAAAATTGGCACAAGTCTTTAATATATGCTTTATGGGCAGATCAAATAACGAAGAAAGCCTCCATCAACACTTCTCCCTTCAATTTAGTTTATGGGAAAGAAGTGGCTCTTCCGACTCATTTAGCAATTCCTTCTTTGTCCTTGGTTCAATATATTGATGAAGCACCAACTTCCTCCTTACAACTAAGGCAACTAGAAATAATTGAATTAGAGGAACAACGAGAACAGGCAAAAAGAACTCACACTCATCATCAAGCATTAGTAAAAGCCTCTTTCGATTCAAACATGATATCTAGAAAAGACTTCTAGATGGGAGATCTAGTTTTAAAATGGGACAAGGCTCATGAGGAAAAAGGGAAACATACAAAATTTCAACAAATGTGGCTTGGCCCTTTCCAAATCATAGAAGTCATAGGTCTGTCCACTTTTATGCTACAGGATTTAATAGGTAAAAGAGATTATTCACCTGTTGACGGAAAAATTCTCAAGAAATATTTTCCATAGGAGATCATTCTCCTATTTTGTAGATTAGTTTTTATTTTCATAATAAAACTAGTTGTGGATGGTTACATTAGGGATTCACGAAAAAGACACAAATTTTCTTTCAGATTTTTTTTTTTTTCACTTGTATAAATAGAATTCTTTTAGAAAATTGATCACTATTATTGAAAGATACAGTTAAAGACTCTAGGCCTAGAAATGATACTAGTTCCAACTTTGTAAATTTTGATGAAAAAACGACCTTTAGTGGGAAATTGTTTTATATGAGTCCAATGAAAGGTATTAATAACAAAACAAAGACTATCTATAGAAAATCTCTTTCCAAAAAACTCTACCATTGTCATCCAGAGCTATCTTAAGAAAACAATGACTTCCTCCCCACCTAGGAAACTACAACGTTCAGAGAACAATCCAATGATACATTTTAACTTAAAGAATAAGAGGTCTCATCACGAGATGGATTATCATGATCAAAGATATTATAGCTTGCTGGCATTGCCAATACTTCATACCACAACAGGGCAATGACTCAAGATTGTTGCAATCAAAAGAAAAGGGGTCTCATCATGAGCCAGCTTGTTCAACAAAGTTATAAATCAAGTGAATGACTGTGTCATAAATTGGCTATCAAACCAAGACATTGTTCTTAAAGAGTAAAAAGAAAATAAAAGCAATAAGTGTGGATATGAATTTCTCTTTGAAAATTGTATATTTCTCTAAGTAGGATACATGATCATTGTTGTGTAACAGGTAACCTTGTCGAGGCTATAAATGCCTGTTGGCATCAAAGGCTCTACCTATGACAAATGAGCATCTTTAAAACTGATTTACAAAGAATGCTTTGTTTTTATCTTTATAAACCAAGTAATGACTGATGTAGATAAAAGGACTAACTTGAGGGAATAAATAATCAAAGTTGAAAATAGAAGAAACAAAATATCATTGATAGGTAAAAGCATAATGTACTTTATCTTTCTATAATAAAGTTTAATCTTCTGGAAAATTTTCTATTTTGGAAGTTCAGAAAATTCAAAAGAAAAGCAGAGATAACTGGTTCTTCTAAGTGAATCGCCAATTGTTGTGGCCAACAACAACCCCCCTTCTTATTTAGTGTTATTACTAATACTACATAAGTGGGGGCCCTTAGTAAAAATTTTAAAAAAATGAAGTAGTGCTTGTATTTCCTTTTTAATAAAACTTACCATCATAAACTTAGGAAAATACCCTTGAAAAATCTAAAAAGCTTAAGTTTCATGATAAGGTAAGATAAAATCACTCCTTAAGAAATGTCACATCGCAAAAAGGATAATAGGATACCTCCTTACAAGCAGAATTCTCAGATTGTGAGACTACGATGCGAGACAACATATTAAAAAACATATATCGCATTGCATGCCTCAAAAAACCACTTACGCTGAAAAACCTCAAAATTGCCGATATGCGATGGTGCATATCGCAAAATCACATTTCACAGAAAGTACATAACATAAGACTGTCATATGCCGCGCTCTTGCGATATTGTGATCTTACGATCTTGCGATATTGCGATATTGCGATCTTGCGATATTTTGATAGAGCAACAAAGCGATCTTACGATAGAGTGAAAAAATGATATTGCGATAATGCGATACAGCGATCTACGATATTACGAAGAAAATCGCAAAATTGCTTCATCGCGGATCTTCTGGGCACATTATTCAAGAAAACGTTTTCCATAAACTGAGACCTAGTTATGCGCTTTAATGCTAATTAATGAGTTAGTTGCCAGTTGTTAATGAAATATGGTTTTATGCTTATCAAAGAGCTAGTTCACGTGAGGTGATATATTTTTATATCTTTAGCATTTAAAGCTTTCCCATCACCTTTCGTTATCATTACTCTCACCTCACTTGTGAACTACATGAACGAAGAACAAAGAACTATACAAAGCAGTACACAGGATATTATGGGGAAGAAAGGTAAAGCTCTGAGCTCTGAAGACAAAGAAATGATGTCCTTGTATACAGACACCGCCTGTAATAGAGATGCTAGTATTACTACTTGGGAAGGCATATATAATCTACTTGAAGAAGAGAATCCCAAGGTAATGGAGGTTACAGCTACTGCAGGTTCACAGGGGTCTTCTAAGGCATCAGTTACATATTTAGCTTGTTTTTTTTTGCACCAGATAGCAGCGAGGCCAAAAATTCTCCCCTATACGGACATGGTCAAATGGGTATTGGACAACACTAACATCAAAAATAGACAATTTAAAACTCAGGGTCAATAACTTATGAAATCATTATTTTCACAAAATTTGGGCTTTATATCCACTAAAAGAAATTGCACAAGAGGTGAAAAGCGCACCAAGGAAGCCCCGATCAAGAAACGGAGGCAGTTTCCAATGCACGATTAGTGCCTAGCACTAATCGCGCATCGCTGGGAAAAAATTCTTGAAAAGGAAAGCCTCTAATTACTTAGTCTCCTGTAAGCTATGAAATTTGTAGGAAAGAACACCAAAGGTAAAAAAGTAAAATTTGAATCCTAAAATTAGTGGTAATTGTCAGAAATACCTTCAAAATAGTATGTATATAAGTACAACAATTGCAAATACGCTAGAGACAGAAGGCTCAAGAAAGGGCAGAATCAATCAAAATATTAACTAAGTTGAATTGGGATTCTTACTGGCTACATTTAGTAAAACCACACAACCAGTGTATCTCTCAAATGCATCATCAATTCTACCAAAAAGATGGCACCAGCTCTTGCTATTCCATTTTCACAGGACAGTTAAAGGCTGAAGTCGGCCAACCGACTCTTCTCAAGCAAATGCTGAATGCTTGCAATTTCAAGGAGTGGATACAGAAATAGTTAGATGTTAGTTTTAGATTCAATATTAGTATTTATTTTTCTTTATTTTTGCTTGAAAAAAGGATGGTCATTTAAACCGTATCCTACATTTTTGTAATAAGTTATGCTTAGATTTAGTTTGTAGTATTTAAACCCTTCTCAAGCATTTAGAGAAGGGTTCTGAAATTTGTCAAAAACTTGTCCACAGAACATGCACTTTTTCACCCTCTGAGGAGGTTTTGATAAATGAATGGAACATGATTTATTGATATCTACATTTAATATCTTCTACTGATGTTGCACTTCTGTACTCTTAGTGGATGTTGGATTAAGAAGAGATAAATCATTATCGCTTGAAGCTCATGAGTAGAACTAGTTATAAATGGTACTTGTATCTCTTGACTATTTCTGCTTTTGTGTTAAAGTGATATTCATGTTCAGTTGTTTATATTTAATGCGCGAATTCTTGAGTTATCATTTGGCACTTTTGTACGGTGACAACTATTTATTTATGCTTAATGTATGAGTAGCTTATTATGGGATATGTTTTTCACCACTGTTTTGTCTAACTTTTTATACGAAGTGGTTTATCTACATTGAATTCTTTTCTCATAACAATTGAATGATCTTTATTACAGATTGTTATTTGAAATCATTTTATATCGCATAACAGAAGGATTACACCCCAGGTTAGTGTAGACTTAGATATCTCTGTTGATTAGAATATAATTGCATGTCATTAGATCAGAGTTAGAATTACAACATCTCACTTAGGAACTTTTAGAAAGGAAATATCAATTCTTCACACACATACACATAAATTTGGAAACTTGTCCCATATCCCCAGTCGGACCCACTATACCAAACAGAAAAGGGGCTGCTAACCAAGGTTCGGACTGGGTGGGTATCCCCCTTGTTGTAGACCTGATTTTTAGGGCTTCAACAGGATCCTACGAAGCAGTGGACGAAGTTACCTTTTGTAAACATTAACGATGCATTTTTTATTGTCTTGGAGACATGGCCTCCCAAATGGTGCACCCCAGATTTGGCAAAACTGGAGAAGGCGGCAACATAGAAGAAAAAGGACGATGACAAGCTGTGCATCACTCAATTGGAAGAGAAAAGGTGAAATGGAACGGTATCATCTGAGGTAACGGCAGTGCGAGAAGTGGCATAAAAAGTCATAGAGCAGAAGAAGGCCACAAAAGCAACAGTAGTAGCATAGGCATCAGAGGTAGCAACCGTGAAGGCAGATGAGGGCCAAGAAACATCCTCACAGGGGCAAGAGGCATAAGAAATAGAAACAATAGAAGGGAGTGTAGACCAAGGGGCCTCATCCACACAGTTAAAGCACTCACACATCATAGAGAGAGCATGACCAAGGAAGAAGGTCAAGGCCTCGAAGTTGGCCATTTATAAGATCACCTTAACTGAAGGCGATCTCCATGACATCGGCGAGATGGTCCGCGATATCACAAGTGAAGCGCTTCAGGATTTTATGTAGGAGCACCAGACTGTGTTGGGGGCCCTTAGGGCACAACTACATGAGTTATAAGTGTGGCACCCTTAGGTGGGTACCCTTTATACCCACCTCACAACAGGATCCTCGGTAGTAGAGTAGTTGTTGCACTCACAGATGGAAAATATGGTAGTGTTTGCAGAAGGGGCCCTAGTCACAACGAATGTGACCGATAGATTTTTGGTTAACATGTTGAAAGGCCTTGGCCTTAATTTGGATGCCCTTCCACGAGAGACAATGTATCTGCTACAGGATGGGATAACGATAGAGCTACAGTCCAGGGAGAAACACGTGATCCAAGTTCTTAGTGAACAAAAGATAAACATGGAATAGCTCATCTTGTAGCATGAAAAATTGGTGTCAGAAAATAAACATTTGGTGCAGGTGGTAGATGATGCTTGCCAACATGTCTCGGAGTTGGCCATCCCAGCAAATCTACTGGTAGAGGCGTCGATCCACATATTGACAAACATAGACCATGATGCCAAGGAAGAAAAAACATAGGTTCAGTTGGAGTTGAATCTTCAGATCATTGAGCTGCGGTTGAAGGCACAACCTTCCACTCCCCCGAGAAGTTAATGAACAGTGTATTAGCTATCACATTAGGGTTGGAATAAATTGGATGTGTAGTGCATGATTGTACCAACATGTTGGAACAAGCGCTAGAGGTCCTCACAACTTTGCAAGAGGACCCCAACATCCAGCGCCTAGAGACAGAGGCGTGAGAACTCCAGCAACAATATGACAATGTTCGAGGAACTGCAGACACAGTCTTCCTCACTCAGCAGCTTGCGAGGATGCAACAAGCTAAAGAACTAAAGGAGTAGGCGGATGCCACGCGACACAAGGAGGCGGTTCTCAAAGTGTGCGTGCTACCATGGATTGATGAGGCCTTCACAATCATGAAAAATATCGAAGGAAAGCTCATGCACATTGAGGGGATGCACGCACAGATGCAAGGAAGCACACCAGACACATAGGTCTCAAATAACGGATGCAGCAAGTTCAGTAAGCAGCAGCACAATACATTGTGGACATTAGTACCATTCAAGAATAGTTGGAGGAACTCCACGCCATGATCGTTGTGCCGATAGAGTGACTCAAGGGTGAGTCATGATGTTAGTGTTGGGGGCCTGTTGGGCATGGAATACCCCCAAGGCATGTTTTTGGGCTCAAAGGCCAAGTTTTGACTTGATATTGTTATAAAGACTCCGCGAATTGTGGGCATGGAGCGCGAAATGTATGTTAGAGTCATAGGGTTGTCTGTCGTAAGTTTTGAATGTAATGTCGGCCTACCAATGGTCTGTGGACCATGGGATTGTATAAATAGAGTGAGGCTTTAAGTTGTAAAGAGACATAAAAGGAATGGAATCTAATAGATAGTGAAGTAGAAGAAAAGACCAAGAGTCTAAGTGTTTTTTGGGTCATAGAGTAGGAGAAGGCTCTGCAGCTGAGTGCATAGAGGCCTAGTAGAGTCCGCAGCTGAGTGTGCGGACCCCTGTAGTTGAATGCGTAGGGTGGAGTTGAGTCTGTAATCAGAGAAGAGATTAATAAAGAAACATTTTGTTACCAATTCTATGTATCTATTCTGAGTTATTACATGTTTGATATCATTTGAAAATACTTTGTTTCTTTATTGCGCACACTTGTATGAATTGTGAAAATTGTTAAGTATAACTGAAACCATAAAAATAAGCTAGGTTAATGAACTAATATTTGATTAATAGTAGGTATTTAGGTAATAACACTGTTCAGCTCGTGAGTAGGGCTGTGCAAAGGCAGCACCTCAGACTATGAGGAATGGGTAAGTGCGCATAGCGACGTGCACACTGGGTCGAACCGCGGACCACTTTAACTCATCAGACATCTCCATGGTGCGGAAACCTGGTTCTAGCATCCTCCCATACTACTTTGAGTGAGACCTCAGCCTACGCTCTGTGGAATATTACCGAAAGGGCCAGTAGTACCGAGATTTGTTTGGCTAAATCATCTTTGAACCTTGGTCAGGCCCCAATAAGCCAACTTTACTTGGATTGCCTTAAAACCATCCCTACTTACCATATCCCTTGTTCCCACATCTTGTTGTCACATCCATCATTCCCTTGTCATATCCCTAAATATCCCACCTATCCCTTATACCCTAATTCCCTCATACAAATCCCTCCAGCTATACCTTATTCCCTAATCCCCAAAATAAAATCCTAGAACCCTATTTGCTAAATAGTCCCTACCACGAACAAATACCCTCCTTCTCACTCTCATATCATATATATTTCATCCTACATTACATAAGCTCATCTCCCCTTCCCCTATCCCTATTCACCATAACTCACTCCTTCATTACCTTCTCTAAGGTTTCAAAACTTCAAAATTCAACAAACATGGATAAAGAGGATAGAGATTATGAGGAGGAGGAAAATAGTGGTAGTGAAAGCATGGAAGATGAACCTTAGCAGAGAAAACCACATAAGGGAGGCAGAATTATCATAAAGGGGCTAGAAAGTTGTTTGCAGCGGATAGGAAAGTGTTTACTCCACTTGATGTGGAAGGGGCCTTGCCTTCTTCACCAACTTATAGGAAAATTCTTGCTCCACAAATTGTGGAAGGGGCTTTGCCTTCATCATCAACACAATAGGTACAATAGGTGCAACAGGTGCATAAAGGGAAAGGAGGAAAGCCTCAATGATGATGAGGAAAGGGAATTTTATTTGATGGAAGATGATGAACCAGAACAACCACACATCCATCATGGCATTGAGACAGTTGACTTGGAGGCTCAAGATGAGGCAACAAAAGAAAACATAACCATAAGGGAAAAAGATGCATAGATCCAAACACTAATGGACAACTTGGTGAGAGATAAGTATGTCATTTCATACCTTGAGAAAGAGAACAAGCAACTAAGTTACAAATAAGTCCTCATGGAGCTGAAACTTGTCAAAATAAAGAGGCAAGGTGACAAAGGCAAGTCAGTAATGCAAGAGGAAGAAACATCAGCCACCTTGACTAAAAAACAAAGAATTGAGAAGGAAACCAAGGAGGGTAGAGAAACTTGGCCTGACAGGGTCAATTTTCATTTGGAGAAGCTGCTACAAAAGGCCAACAGGGACAATCAAATCATTAGGCACTTGGCTCACCATTATAGGACCTAGAACAAGATTTGCAAAATAAGGGTCAAGCAAATGAAGGAAAGGCTAAAACAAGCTCTAAAAGGAAAGAAGGAGGGTGACGAGCTCAGGTTTCTTGATGAAGCTTCATTGGCTAACTGAGATAGTTGATGGTGGCATTCTCCACAAATTTTGAGCAAATTTTGAAGAAGTTTTCCCTTTTGAAGAATTTGGCAATTTTTGACACATAAATTTTGGCTCTTTTCCTAGGGGAATCTAATGAAGCAATGGTCAGAATTTTTGGATTCAAAGTGATGAGTACATGCACCCTATGCATTTTTTAAGCTTTTGGAGTAGAAATAGTAAACCAAAAGGTCAAAAAAGCACCCAAAAAATGACCTTCCTGCCCTCTTTTTGACCCACAGAAGCAGTCTTGGGAGAATTAGTATTTGAGGGGTCAGATGAACTCCAAATTAAAACATTCAAAATATTCTAGAAATTTGACTTGAAGATATTTCCAGCAAGATATTTTGGGCCCAATTTGGACACTGAGAAGACCTCCAAAATGGTCCTGCAAAAAGCGCTGCACATAGAGCAAGGGCACTGCACATAGGACAAAAAATTGTGTTGGTTTTCCATTTCACTTTGCCTTGAATGTAATTTTGAGTTTTCTCTCATGGATGATGTTTTTACTGATGTAAATGGTAACTAGGCATGTAAATAGGATGGATAATATTTACTAGAAGGTAGGTTCATTAGATTAAATTTTTTCTTGAGGATAAATGAATCAGTTTGCTCCCTTTTAGAGGCAAGTTGTTAGGTTGCCTAGATTTGAGTTTCTTGTTCATTTTTTGATGGATTAGCTCCTCGTCCTTAGGAATTCGAACCCTAAGGATGGGAGAAGGTTGAATAAATTTTTATATCTTCTTCTTCTTTCTCATTGTAAAGGGTTAGACTCAGTTGGATGCTTATGCTTTGAAGAGGCATAATTTTGGATCAGTTTTAGCAGGAGATTAATGAAAAGTTGCAGTTATTTCTTTGTGATCCATGTGGTATGATGTTTAGTTTAGTTCAGTTTAGTTTTTATTTTTTAATGTGTTAGAATGTGTTTTTGACTCCATTTCATCATTTCATTGCCTTTCTGTGAATGTATACAATTTTGAGAGGCAGAATCCATATCTTTATGCTCTGTTTTGTGTAGGTTTTAACCCTGTACAAAAATTGCCTGCATACGAATTCTTAAACAAAGAAAATAAACAATGCGAGAGCATAACACATAAAACACATATGCGCAGAGATTTTCCCCTGGATCCCAAAACCGAGACTACTAGCTTGATTTTTCATTATGTTCCTTTCAATGTTACAATACATATTTATACATGCCGAAGCATCCAATACCATGGACCGAAATCCATCGCATCCAATACCATGGACCAAAAAACCATCGCGTCCAATACCATGGACAGAAAACCATCGCGTCCAAAAAACATGTGCAAAAATCATGCACAAAACCATAGGTGGGTCTGCCCAACCTAACATA